>BBXU01000332.1:0-33280 GCA_001598975.1 Parachlorella kessleri
TTACCACACTGCTGATATTGGCAACCACGGTACCCGACTCGCCACCGATGAGCCCCGCCTTCTTCAGCTGCTGGGTGAAGAGGAAGGGCCCGATGGTGTTCGTCTGCAAGTCAGGAGTAGCAGCACAGCGAGCAGTGAGTCAATCACTATGGACGGGGAACTGGAAAGCAAGACTGACGAGCAGGTTGTTCAACTGAAAGCCAGCGCAGATGCTGGGCTGACTGACGCATCCGCTTTCCGGGCTTGGCTTGTGGACCACCTTAGCTTGTGGGCAACCGGTACTATGGTCGGTCTTGACTGCACAGAGTCACCCAGCAGCAGTGCTGCCGTCTTCCTCGACAAAAGGAAGCTTGTACCCAGGCATGCAGGCCACCTGAAAGAGAGCTCCTGAAGCTCCTTCTCAGTAACATCCTCGTACGCCCGCAACTCCCCGAGGATTCCTGCGTTGTTGATGACCACCTGCAGACATTGATAGTCACGGTCTGTGCAGAGCGAAGGTACAGCAGTGTTTCCGTGGGCACCAGTCGCAGCTGGCACGCAGATCAAACAAACCCTTGATGCAAGGCTTGTTGCTCCGTCAACTCACATCCAGGTGATCATATCCTGCTTTCTTTATCTCCTCAGCGGTGCCGGCGAAGGTTGAGGGGTGGTTCACGTCCAGCTTCACGATGTGAAGGCGGTCGGCGTTCTGGCTGGCCAGTTGCTTGAGCTGGCTGCAACTGTCAACGTTCCTAACCGTAGCTATCACTGTGCTACCTTTCGCCAAAAGGTCAGTCACCAACTGGAAACCAATGCCTCGACCTCCACCCGTAACAAGGAAAACTTTCCCGTCAGTCATTGTGACAGAGTGTGGGAGAAGCAACTTAGCTGTGAGTAGGGTAGATGAAAGCTGACACAATCCTGACCAGCCGGTATCATTGGCGGCCAGGCGCTAAGCATCAGCAATGGTGCCGTCACCGATGTATCATGACGTCTCCTTGCGCCAGCTGTCCCCCACCCCTGGGGACGCCGCCACAACATCAGCCAGCACCAGCAGCTCAGGGTGCACGGGCCGCCCTCATGCAGTTATGCGCCTGCCTCGGGGGTTGGACAGCAGAGCTTGGCCTGAGGAAGCAGGGCTTATGAGCCCTGTGCGGGGAAGGGGGGGGGGGTAACGCTGTGAACAGGCTGTAACTGAAGTTGGTGAGGGTCCAAGTGAGGGAAATAGAAAGACTGCCAGGTGGGCTGGTCATAGCCAACGACGCCAACAGACCAAACACCCATGGGCTTCCAGGTGAGGTCCAGGCCAACCCGTTCTCAGGTTAGCTGAAGGTATTAGTCATCGCCTCTGTTACAGACTTGAAGCATCCAGTGCTGACTCCGACTGCTGGGATGCTACCTGGACAGCGCACACCGACTAGAAAAGCAGTTCAGGTGTACGCCCAGTACGTGACTATTGTACAAAAACGCAAATGAAGGTATGCGTAGACACTCATCAGCAGGGTACTGAGTGAATGGCGCACTGTAGAGGCGCAACTATGACAGTTCTACAAAGCGTGTGTATCATGTGGAAGCCTCTGTCAAAATTACGACAACCTTAGGCACCCTTGCATCACGGTAAAGCCGATCACACCACCAGGGTCGGCTACATTCCAAAGCCAGCAGGAGCACACTACCAAGGCAGTAGGGCCTAGCGCTGGTCAAAGCCGCATGCATACGCTACCATGGGAGCGGCTGCCCATCGTAGTTGTAGAAGGTTCCGTGCAGGTCCTTGCCGCTCTCCAGCACTGCGGGCAACAAGAAAGCGGCCCCAGTTAGTCATCTCCTGCTGCAATGTGGTGGTGTCTGGTCCAAGCTATGCTCATATCAGGACGGTCCAACACAAGCAGCAACCCACAATCTCGTTGTACACATGCTGACCACTGAGTTACTATGGGCACCAGAGGCCTATCCTGGCTACCCTGCTGGCCCAGGTAGCCAGGACATTGCTCCCCAGCACCGCCCCCTTGTTGCCCCAGCCTGACTACAACGTGCAGCAAGCTCGCCGGGTGCAACAGGGCGGCATGCTGGCTGTAAGAGCAGCGGCAGTGGTAACAACACACAAGCCCGCAGGGAGAGCAGACGCTATAGGCTGGCTGCAGTTACGTCGGCAGTGTTGGCGGAACCCCGGGTGTGCACATACCGCTCAGAATGCCTTTGACGCTCTCCTCCACAGTGATGTGCCCATCGCCCTTGTTCATTTCTGTCATCACATAGCCTGCAGACAGCACACAAAGCAGCTGTTCGCGTACAGTGCTGTGAAGGGTGCGAGAAGGAGCGACTCCTCCAGCGACCTGGCGCATGTCAAATAGTGAAAGGGACGACCTGCTTCCCTAGGGCCTGCCCCTGGGCTAGGCATAGCCTGGCTGTCACAACACTGTGTCGACCCAGCAGGCAATGCCAGGGGTGCGTGACTGGGAGATAGCATGCCAGATGATATGAGAACAGCTGTAAAAAAGTACCTGCCCAGCCCTGGGTACCCACCTGGGTGGATGGCCACCACAGCCACGTTGTCCTTGGCCAGGGCGGTATCCAGGTGCTTAGTCACTGCAGCAAGGTAAAAAAACAGGACAGCTGGGACCCTGTTCCCAGGCAAGAGGCGCCCCATGCCGTGCAAGCTGTAATGGTGGCCCATGGAAGGCAAGCTTGAAGGGTGCTCTGAGTGAGCAGAGGATGCAAAGCATGCACAGCACGCCAAGCATTGCATACCGAGGAAGTGAAGAGAAGCACATTGCTGTGGACTGGGACATGGGCAACTCACATATGTTGAGGGCAGCCTTGGAGGCCCGGTACTCAAACCCGGTCCAGCCGGGGAAGATGTTAGCCCCAATCGAGCCGAGCTGCAGCAGCGGCAAGCAAAACAGGTTGCAACTACTCCATCTGGTGGCAAGCTTTGCAGTGGGCAACCTTACAGCCATTTAACACAGCCAAACAGCTGCTTGGTTGAAAGGGTGACAGGTGTGCTGAGAGCTACACGACTGCCCAGCAGGAGGAGGGCCAGGAACGGAGTGTATGTAGCACATGCAGAGCAATGAGGGTACACATGTTTGGGCACAGAACGCGTGCAAGGACAACTCACAACGCTGGTGATGTTGACAATCACGGTGCCCGGTTGGCCAATGAGGCCCGTCTTCTTCAGCTCTTGGGTGAGCAGGAAAGGCCCAATCGTGTTGGTCTGCAAGGCAATGGGAACACCAACAGTCAGTCCGCAGTGCCCTGGGTAGGCAGTCACTGACAAAGTCAAGCTGGGAAGACTGTGGTACCAGGCAGAGAGGCAGGGCGCCGCGTCTTTATGGAAGCAGGTGTGCACAGGAAACGTGTTATATCCACAGCGGCACACCCACAGAGTGTGCTGGCAAAAGCTGACTGCCCACCTGGTAGACGTCACGAAGAACCTGCTCAGTGACCTCCCCCAACGGTTTGACCTCTCCCAGGACTCCGGCGTTGTTGATAACCACCTGCGAGGCAAGCGATGAGGAAGCTAGGCGCGTGCACGCAAAGTAGCCAGAAACCTGACAGCGGCTACTGGTGCCAGAGGGAAGGTGCAGACACGCCTTGCAAGCAAGCCGGTGACAGGTGAACTCATCATAGCATTCCACCATTGCCAACAAAGAGTGCAACCTACTCACATCTAGGTGAGGGAACCCTGCCTTCTTGATCTGGTCGGTTGTGCTGACGAAAGTCGAGGGTTGGTTCACGTCCAGCTTCACAATGTGTAGGCGGCCGGCGTGCTGGCTAGCCAGGTCCTTTAGCTGGCTGGCGTTGTCTGGGTCCCTGGCTGTTGCAATAACCGTCTGGCCCTTGCCAACGAGACTGGTCACCAAGCTCAGCCCAATCCCGCGGCTGGCCCCAGTGACAAAATAGACTTTTGTGGTAGCCATGGTACTAGCAAACAAGATGGTTGGTGACAGGATAAGCTTAGGCTGCGACAGGAGTGAATTAAGTTGAAGCTTGGCAGTTAAAATGCACCCAGAAAGCTGATATATATAGGGGCAGCACTGAGCAGGGGCTGTCACCCCATGGGTGTGCTTTACAAGTTGCGCGCGCTCGAGCTGCCGTCATCCGATGGTCAGCATTTCCAGTGGTTGTTCCAGACGCCTGAGCAAGCTCCCAGGACCACCGTGTTGTACTCAGCGCCCGGCGTCGGTGCGCCGCTTCTTGAGTCTGAGCGATCTTCAACATGATGGGGATCTCATGGGCAAGACTTGCGGTGATACTGTACGAAAACCCGTCCCCAAGGACGCCGGGCCTCCGAAGAAGGGCAGGCCGCGACGTCATGACATCAAGCCACACCTGGCTTTCCACGTTGGGTCGGCTGGCTGCGTCCTTGTGTCCATCAGGTCACAGCACCTTCTGACCCACTGGTGCACCGCGCGCGGCAACTCCTACCAAGGATCTCCTAGAGAGCTCTAGAGAGATTGCTCTGCTGCATCCAGAACTGTCCGTGCATGCGCAAGTGCTTGCCCGGCATCAGCTATCAGCGGCAGCCCGGGAGGCAACCAAGTGGGCTGGCAGAGGAGTGCTTGTAGGCTAAGAACTATAACAGCGACTGCCAGGGATGGATTGTGCGATTGCTGCCTGTGACCAGTATCCACCATACATCTGCCACTGATGAAAAGGGTACCTTGACTGAAGGTGCGCTCCAGCACCCCGCCGTTTACATGGAGAGACATCATAGTTAAGCAATAGAGCTGCAGGAGAGTCTGGTCAAGTCCAAACAGCGTACCCCATGGTGGGTGGGTGGGTGGGTGGGTGTGTGTGTGGTCGGGGGGGTCCTGGCAGGGGGCGGGGGCCGGCGGCTTTACGTTCAGGCTATCACTCAGAGTTGGTGAGGGTCCCAGACAGGCACTACCAGGTGAGGTTAAGCGATGCGACCAAGTGGATTGCCAATGGGCATGGCCAAGGAAGGCCACAGGGGAAGAATATGCATGGCTAGCAGGTAAGACCTTGCTAGGCCTACAGGTACCTGTGCGCAGGGTAGCTGGAGACATACTCATGCCAGCTATTACACTTAAAGCAACGCAGTCCCAAGTCCCATGTCTGCCACCGTTAAAAGTCAGTAGTCTACAAGTGGAAAAAAATTAGTTAAGAACCGAGTGCAGCAGCATGCCCAGTAAGTGGCTATTGTACAAAGGCGCTGGGCAAATGAAGGTATATACGCTGAGACATCCATCAGCAGGGCACTGAGCCAATGGCGCACAGCAGAGGTGCTAGTGCAGTACTAACATACCACAGACATATTGTTTAGCAGCCTCTGGCAGGGTCGCAACAGTTCCACCACCCCATTCCACAGTAAAAGCCAACGACACGTGTGGTACACCATCAGGGTCCTAGTGCTGGTCAAGGCTGCATAGCCACGCTACCAAGGTAGCGGCTGACCATCATAGCTGTAAAAAGTTCCGTGAAGGTCCTTGCCGCTCTCCAACACTGCAGGCAGCAAAGAAACAGCCTGAGTTAGTCATCTCGTCTCTCAGCAGCATGGTCGTGGGGCGGTCCACTCTCGGGCCAGTGTAGGCTCTCCCCAAGCCTGCACATTCAAACTGTTCTGCTGCCATGTGTTGACCCCCGGTGCAGGCTTGAGTCTGTCAGAACTGCTCGTTACGTGCTGCATCTTATAGCATGTTGCCCCAGCTTTCTTCACAACACACAGCAAGGCGGCCGAGAGTGTCTGTGCTGCAGGCTGGTAGCCAAGGTGACCGCAGTGCAAGCACAAGGACCTCCCAGCACAGACAGATGCTATATGCTGGCGGCAAATGCCAATTTGCAAAGGCGTCGGCAATGTTGGCAACAGATCCCCAGGTGTGCACGTACCGTCTAAAACGCCCTTCACACTCTCTTCCACAGTGATGTGACCATCCTTGTTCATTTCGGTCCTCACATAGCCTGCATAGGGGAGACACAGCAGCTGTCAGCGCACATAGCACTCGTTTGATGGGTGGCGAAAGGCGCCTCCTCCAGCTTCCTAGCGCAGGTCAGTAAGCACAATGTACGGCCTGCTTTCCTAGGGCTGCAGTAAGGGTAGGCGTAGCCCAGCTATCCCAACCATCTCCAGACCCAGCACACACTGCCAGAGGTGTGTACCAGAGATGTAGCACGCCACAAGAAGGAAGCATTCCCAGAGGCCTGCTGCTCAGCCATAATTGCGCACCTGGATGGATGGCAGCGACTGCTACATTCTCCTTAGCCAAGGCAGTATCCAGGTGCTTGGTCACTGCAGGGAGAAGGACAGTCGAAACATCAACATAGGCACAAAGCCTCTTGCCAGGTGGGTTGTAACCGCGGCCCCATCCAAGGCAAGCTGACCCGAAAAAGCACAGTGGAGACAGCACAACGCAGCACAGCCACTGGAGGCAGTGAGGGGAACTACACCGCTGTGGACTGGGACATGGGCAACTCACATATGTTGAGGGCAGCCTTGGAGGCGCGGTACTCAAACCCGGGCCAGCCGGGGAAGATGTTAGCCTCAATCGAGCCGAGCTGCAGCAGCAGCAACAGCAGCAGCAAGCAGAGCACGTGGTCGTCACGCCATCAGTGGGGCAAACTTTGCAGTGAGCCCTCGCAGCCATTTCACGTTGCCAAGCAGCTGCCCAATTCACAAAAGGTGACAGGTGTGCTGTGAGCCGCACGGCTGCCCCGGCAGGAGGAAGGCCAGCAGAGGAGGGCATCTAGCACGACTCCGAGCCTGGAGGGTGCACATGTGTGGGCACAGGATGGGTGCAAGGACAACTTACGACGCTGCTAATGTTGAGGACCACAGTGCCCGGTTGCCCGATGAGGCCTGCCTTCTTGAGCTCTTGGGTAAACAGGAAAGGCCCGATCGTGTTGGTCTGCATGGGGATCGGAACCAGCACACCAACAGTCAGTCCGCGTTGGCTGTGTCTTGTACGAGCAGTCAAGCAGGGGTTGCTGTGCCAACAGGCAGAGGCAGGGCGCAGAGTCTAGTCTTGTCTACCAGCGTACCGTCACGTGACCATGCTATCGTGAGTCCCCCGGCGGTCCCAGGGCGCAAAGGGCGACCAAGCACACTGTGGCACAATGTTGGATGTTCTGACAAGCAGGTGTCCATGGACCGCAATGGAGAATATTAACTTGGGCATCCTAGAGTGTGCTGTCAGGAGTTGACTGCCCACCTGATAGACGTCATGAAGCACTTGCTCGGTGACCTCCCCCAGGGGCTTAACCTCTCCCAGGACTCCGGCATTGTTGATGACCACCTGCAGGAAGAGTAATTAAAGGAGCTAGGCGCGTGCTCGACAGGTGAGTATTGCATGGGAGCCAGACGTACCTGCAACACAGGTGTCAATGGCACCAGGGCACAGGGGGAAGTCAAGCAAGACGGCGAGTGTTCTCAGGAACCACCCCCACACAACCCATGTACAAAAGCCCACCCAACTCACGTCCAGGTGGTGGAACCCCGCCTTCTTGATCTGGTCAGTTGTGCTGGCAAATGTCGAGGGCTGGCTCACGTCCAGCTTGACAATGTGGAGGCGGCTGGCATTCTGGCTGGCCAGGTCCTTAAGCTGGCTGGCGTTGTCTGGGTCCCTGGCCGTTGCAACGACCGTCTGGCCCTTGCCAACGAGACTGGAAACCAACGTAAGCCCGATCCCGCGGCTGGCCCCCGTGACAAGATAGACTTTGGTGTCAGCCATGGTGCTAGCAAACAAGATGTCTGGTGACAGGCTTAGGTTGGGCTGACACAGGAGTGAGTTTATTTGTAGCTTGGCGGTTGAAATGCGCCTAGGAAGCCGATGTATATAGAGGCAGCACTGAGCGGGGGGGTGTCAACCCATGGTGTGCTTTACCAGTTGCGCGCGCTCGAGCTGCGGTGACCCCATCCGTCATCCCTTGGTCAGCCATACCAGTGGTTGTACAGACGCCTGAGCAAGCTCACAGGACCATCGTGCTGTACACAGATCGTGGGTACAACATGATGTCAGATGTCAGGCAGCGGCATACAAGACGTTCGTTTCTGGATCAGATGTCCGGCAGGAAGCAGGGCCTCCGAAGCAGTGCAAGCCGTGCTGTCATGATATCATGAAGCTATGAGCCGCACCTGGCTTCCGGCTTGTAGGCTGGCTGCTTTGGTTCAGCTTGTGGGCCGGCTGGCTACGTTCGCTGTCTGTTAGGTTACAGCTCCTTCTGGAATCGATGCATCCCCAGCTGCAAGACCAGTTAGTCTGGTCCAGATGCTGCTGGATCAAGTGAGGACGAAGGGATGTGCCAGGGCTGGGAAGCGATCAAGTGGGCTGGCAGAGGGGTGCTTGTGAACATTATTGCAGCAAGTGCCAGTTGTGGATTGTGCTGTTGGAGCCTGTGACAGCTGACCCACCGTACATTTGTCACTGTGACAAGGGTAACCTCAACTGAGAGTGCCTCGGTGAGTTGGGGGTATTTTGCACCTGGCGATTACAGGGGGAGAGAATTTCACAGCCATGAAATTAGGTTGCAGGATAGTCTACTCACGTCTAACAGCGTAACGCTATGTTGCCATGCTGCAGCGCTGTTACCATGCTGCAAAAGAATGAGTGCCACGCAAGTGGGACACCATATGCCTGAGACATAGTTGTACAGCCTCACAAGGTCAAAAAGACACAGGTGGCACACAACCGAGAGCCACACAAGAATATCACTCAGAACGCTATGGAAAGAGGCGGACTGCATTCCAAGGAAGAGGTCAATATAAGAAGCCGATTGTGGGCCGCGCCCTAGTGGGTTTTCATTCATTTGGCATGGCTGACCCTCCTTCTGTCCCGCTACCACTCCACCTGGTCCCCGGTGTAGTTCCAGAAGCCGCGAAGGTCGTTGCCGCTCTCCAGCACTGCAGGAAAGGGAGGAACAGGAAGCCCAGTCAGCTCGCCTACTAGTACCGCTAATGATTGCCTGGCGACCGCCGAACGCTTCTTGACCACTACTTGGCACGAAAGCACTGGTCGCAGTGGAGGAAATGAAAAGAACGTTGGGAGACCAACAGCTCAGAGGTGGTCCAGCAGCAAATAGACATCAGCCACAGTTGCAGAAGCGGGGCAAGACGCAGGGATGAGGCAGACGGAAAAATCAGATGGCCACGGTGCCACTCACCTTTGATGATGCCTTGGGCACTCTCCTCCACAGTGATGTCTCCGCTGTTGTTGTTCATGTCGGTGCGGACGTAGCCTGCAGCCATGGGAAAAGACACTGTCAGTCGTGCATGCTGCTGAAGCTTCAGCCGCGCTGCAAACCTTCCATGCCCTAGCAAAACCCAGCCCACAACTTGATCCCGCAGCGCTTAAGCTGCAGGCCAGCACTGCCGCTTGAGAGGAGGCTGGCAGCAGCATAAGGCACAATCGGTGGCTTGGTCAACCGGCTCAACCACCAGCCGGCAGTGACCAACCATGGCACCCATGTGACTCTGCCGGCCGCAGCATGCATGTGGAGCAGGGTCCCTAAGAGCAACAATGTGCACAGCCAAGGCTCTCACTTTCATGAGATGTACTAGGGCTCATAGCCCGCTAGTGAGTCCACTACTCCACCAGAACGCTAATGCTGCAGGTGCTGAATCCACAGGAACAAACAGACATGGGTGGCATGAGAGGTGCTGTAGCCCCGAGGCTCACCTGGACTGATGGCGAAAACTGATATGTTGTCCTTGGCCAGAGCGAGGTCCATGTGCTTGGTCACTGCACAGAAGAAGAAACACAGTTGTCAAACATACATTGCATGTGGGTGCAGTGATGTCAGGGCACCAAGACCGTCACGGCATTGCTCCCTCGAGTACAAAAAGCGCGCTCATATTGCGCAGGGATGAGCACTATCCATTTCACTGGCATGTGGAAAACACATGCAGACCAAGGCCACGCTGTCATGACGCGAGTGACCTAAGCCAAACTACACGGAGCTACTTACACATGTTGAGGGCGACCTTGGAGGCTCGGTACTCGAACAGAGGGTAGGCGTCCCAGCCATCTTCAGCGAACTTAATGGACCCCAGCTGCAGCAAACAGAAGGCCATCCTGTTAGGTTTGTATCATCCAGTGGCGAGGTTTGGGTGTGCACCAACAACGCATGTTCCGTGCAGGAAACATGAAGCTGCTACACTCAGAGAGTAAGGCCCCAAGCGCCCTGCATGCTCGCTGACACCATCTCTGTCCCTTCATTTTGCCAGAAAGGCACCATATGCATATGGTGTTCTATGAAAGAGGCACATAGCAGTGAAGCAAGCATATTTATAAAGCAGAGGCCAATAAACAATAGTATGACACTTACGAGAGTGCTGATGTTGGCGATGATTGTGCCCGGCTGACCGATCAGGCCCGCCTTCTTCAGCTGCTGGGTGAACAGGAAAGGTCCAACTGTATTTATCTGCATGACACAGTACCAGCAATGTCAGTCGTATAAGCTTGTCGTAGTATGGTTGGACCCCAAACTAGAGTACATCTCCCTCCCCATAATCCCCAGCTCCTCCTGAGGGGCAACACCCACCGCCGCTGGCCCCCGCCCCCCTAGCTTGTATAGCTGCCCTTCCCGACAAATCCCCTGGCATCCCTGAGCTTCCCATCCAGGCGTGTTGAACTGCGTGTGCAGGTCCGCCTCTTTGCTCCTCGGCAAGTGTAACCAACAGCTCAAGAACAACAGAGTTGTCAAAATTCCGTACCTGGAAAGTCTCTAGCAGGTCCTTCTCTGCAATCTCTTCAAAAGGCTTCAGCCCGGGGTTGACAGCCGCGTTGTTGATGACGATCTGCGGGGCAGGTAAAAAAGACACTCTGGTCAGGTCAGCACCACAAACAGACCGGAAAGCAAAACAGTCCTCCCCACTGTAACTATGCAAAGGTTTAAGCACCAAGTCTATGCCGTCACGCAACGCCCAACTCACGTCTAGGTGGCTGATCCCTGCTGCCTTGATCTCGTCAGTGCTGCCTGGGAAGGTAGAGGAGTCAGCCACATCCAGCCTGACAAGGTGAAGACGACCTCCATGCTCCAAGGCTGTAAGCTTGCTGGCACCATCAGGGTTTCTGACTGCTGCAACCACGGTAGCGCCCTTCTGAAGGAACTCAGTTGCCAGCTGTAGACCTATACCCCGGCTGGCTCCTGTGATAAGCACGGTCTGGCTGGCAGTCATGGTTGAGTTGTAAGTTGACTTGGGTTGTCACTAGATTCGGACAAGGGCTCGAGACTGAAAGGACGGTACTTCACGGACGGTGAGAGGAGGGTGCGCGTAGAACTGTGTCGTAGTAACTAAAATTCTTTGCTTTTGAGTGTCTGAAGTGCAAAGGATGAGCCTTATATAGGGTTGGCTATGGACAGGTCGTGAGCCGGCGTCCATTTTAGATGATCGGTGACCTAGCGCGCCCTCCCGGGTTACGAAAAGGATGCCATCATCCAGACATGCTCCAGCTAGCCGTGCTGTCCGGCTGTCCGTGGATGCATCTTCTACTATGTCTTGCAGTCCATATGCTACCTTAGGGGGATCCGAGGTCATGGAAGCAACTCTGATTATTCGCATGACAGTAACAGCCGCCCCCCTGCATGGACCACTGGTTCTAGTTTCTCGGCGTGCCGGTGGTATATACACTCCAACATAATATCCATAGCCTGTTCGGGTCCTAACTGGCTGGCAAGTGGTGTTGCCTATGCCATTTGCCGCACTGCTGCACACTCTGAGACACCAGACTTGGGGGCGACGGTGACGCCACAAATTTAGGTGAAGAACACCGAAGCTGACGTGAGGTATGTGAGCACTATAGAGGTGTTGGCAGTGGAGGCTGTGGACAAAAAGTCACAGTAAGCCTTATCACTCAGTAGACTGCTGCGTTTGAGCCTGATCGGCTACCTGTTGATGCGTCCATGCTGCAGCCATCTGCGGCAAGTGGGGTGTTTGGGAAGGGTTGCCTGCTATACCACGTAAAAAAAAATGTGCCACATCTAAGACACAAGTGTGATTAGCATGGGTGGCAGGTAATGCAAGCAGGGAGTGAGAGTTGAACTGTGCGAACAAGGTGGATGCACAATGCGCCTGAGTCTTGCCTGAGTTCTGTTATGTATAGTATGGCAGCAGCAATGCCAGCCTCTGTGGTGGGTGACAGCTAGCACCAGTGGCCAGCACGAGGAAGCATGGCAACTCTGGGAAGCCGGGGAACCTTACAGCCATGATACGCAATGTGCGCAGGATAAGACTGAAAGCTTGAGGGTGCACGGAATCCCAGTTGCTCCACAATGGCATAAAGCACGGGGGTGTGGTCTGTGTCAAAGCCAGTTGTGATGGCTGCTAACAAAGCCTAAAACTGCTGGCATCACCTGCTCACCTGCACAGTGAACAGCAGCTCCAGCACATACAACAGCTCAACACACGCAAGCCTGCACGCAAGCCTTCAGGCCAGGTGCTCTCATGCCCGGAAGGTTGAAGGTCCGCAACACATCAAGCGGGGGTGGCCAAGGATAGCCGATCACCTAAGGGTTCTGCAGATTACAACTTGGTGCTGCCACAACACACTAGTCAGTCCATGGAAAGGGTGTATCCCCAGCATTCCACACAAGTACCTGGCGCTAATTCTTGTAAGGCCGCCATGGAACTAAACTGACAGCAAATACTTCCTGCCGGTCACAGGCAGCAGGAAGAAAACGCAATGGTGTCCCCAAGGAGTTCATCACCTCAGATAAGAACGATTTTCAGCAATAGCATGTGATTCTCGAGACATCTGTGCCAAAGCATCAGAGAAAATGTGTATAGCAGCACAGGGCGCTGGCAGGTACACTAGCTTTTCACCATCTATCGGTACAGTAGAGTAGTACTGAGCTACAGATATGCGCAGGCGGTGCACTCCACACCTGGCTGCAAGGACACTGGGTGTCTCGCTGCAAAAAGCATGCAGGCCTGCCTGGCACAGCAACTGGCAGCAGGCCTGCCACAGAGAAGCAACTTGACCCAGGTAACTGGCTCAACATCAGGACTATGCAAACCCTCAGAGCGTGTTAAGCAACGGGTAGTCTGAAGCCAGGTCGTCCTGCGTAAAGTAGTCATCTTCCTCTTCAGGCGTCCACAGCACCTGCAGCAAAGCAGGCAAAGCAAGGCCTGTTCAGACAGCCAGTCATCAGCTATGCCTCCGATGTCCAAGGGGAACCGGCAGAACCTTCGAGAGTTGAAGTCCCCATATATGTATATACGTCTCCCAAGCCAGGAAACAAACAGCACCCTGGCAAGAGACTCGCAGGAGCACTGGCTCAGATCTCAGGCAAGCCACAGCCCAAAACTGCATCGACTCCTGTCAGCCCAGCATACCCGCACTTCCTCTCTGATCGCATCACCTGCCACCCTAAATAAGAACAGGGACGTTCCGCGACACTCGCCTCCACTGCCATGATATCCTCCGCCCTCAGCGCCCCCAGCTTGGCCAGGGCGGCCCGCAGCTCTGACCGCGACGTGATCTTTGGCAGCTTGAACGACCCCTCCGCCGCCACCAGCACCGTCACCACAATCAGCTCCTGCGGGCCTGGCGCCACCGGCCGCCTGCACGTGCAAGTGACTCTGGGACGCTTACTACATGGCCTAGCCCAGTCAAGATGCTGGAGTACATCACATCCGCCCCTCCCCCTGGGCCACCGGCCGCCTGAACACGGTGCCAGGCGTGTGTGCAATCACCCATGCTGGCAGCGAGGGCTAGACTTGGGGGATGGCCACCACCAAGCCTGTGAGCCCGCCGCCGGCAGCCACCAGCACCGGAACATCGTGCAAGCCGTGCTGAGCTGGCAGGCTAGACAGGCAGGATGGACATGGCCATTTACATGAGCACAACAGGTCTGGCAGCCTGTATCAATGCCGAAAGCCAATCTCTCTCTGCTGTCACGGGACACGGAGGATGGCAACGCACGACGTTGTGGCCCCGCAACCTTCTCACTTTTCTGAACGTGCAATGTCCGCCTCATCTACCCGGCATAGCAAACGCGCCCGCGCCGGAGACCTTCATCAAAGCCTTGGAACTGTTCACATAGGCGGGCAAGCCACCGCGGCATGTACACTACACGACCACCCACCTGCGGAGCGTGCCTCGCCGGGAGCGGCCTCCCACATTGACGAGCGTCTCCGCCTCAAACTTGCCGCGCTCCTCCATGGAGTACTCGTTAAACCTGCTCTCCGCCTTCTCGGGGCTGCTGCTGCTGGCGCCCTGGGAGAAGCCGTACAGGCAGTAGTCGGGGTTGCGCATCAGCGCCAGCACGGTCTCTGCAGCAACACAAATTATTCAGGGTTAGGGTTGATTAGGGTTGAACCCTTCAAAGTTGGAGCTCAACAAGGAGAGGGTCGTAAGGCAGGGATGAGGGCGGGGGGTTGATATAAGCCAGAGCTGAAACCCTGACGAAGCCACACAAGCACTGGTCCTGGCTGCGCGCCAGCACCAGAGGACCTCTGCATTAGGACAGGGAGGAGGTTGGGGTTCGAGGCAGATCGGGGCTTGCAGGGGATACGCCCAGTCCAGCCAGGACCAACCCAACCAGAAACAGAGGTCAGCCGCAGACCAGGCAGGGACAGAAAGTAGGAGGGCAGAAGGAGCTAGAGGATAGGAGGCTGGACCTGAGTCTAACAAGACGGGCACACACCAAAACACCTGCACAGGCTGGGAACCACGTCTAGCTTGCACAGACACATAAGCACAGCACATGGCCAGGCCACGGGTCGCGCACCTTGCAGGATGTAATGGAGACCCTGTGGTGAGCTGGTATTGGCACGAGATGCGATCCTCTCCAAATCCCGCTGGATCTGCCGCGCCGACCCCATCAGGCCCACTTGCACCTTGGCCACTGTCACCCTCCCATCTGCAAAGTACACCACCGCAGAGAGGTCTTACGCACAGCTTCCATTCTGGTCAAGTTATCTGGTCCGCTTGGTACAACACGGCAAATAGATTCTTGCCACGGTAGAACACAGGCTGCTTTGTTTGATAAACATGGGCATCAGCTGCTACAGTATGTCAGGGGACTGCTGCAATATGTCAGGAAAGAGAGCCAGGAGTGCAGCCTGCCGACAATGCACGCGCAGCTCGCAGTTAGCACTCAAACACAGGCACATCAGAGTGGACCTTGGTAAGCCGCTGGCTCCCAACTTTCAAGCCGGAACATGCCTCCGACGAGGTAAAAAAGAAACTCAATAGCGCAGGCAACCAACGAGCGCTAGAAATGTAGGGTTTCCTGAATCCATAGACACACCAACATAGTTGCCTTCATCATCATAGTAGCCTGCTGCACTGTCGGAACCGCGCGTCATGCTCTGCACAACCTGCAGCAGCAGAGCACGCCGGTGCAGCAGCTCGGCACCAGGGAGTTTAACGGGTGTTCAGCGGGTCTCAGGCATCAACTGGACCCTAAACATATTTCTTCTACGATATCACGCCAAGGCGGCAGCTTATGCGCAACACCCGGGGGGTCAAACCCATGCGTCCTGCCAATGCTGCGAACCCCCAGAGGCCAAACCCTCCCTGGACACCGTCTCACAACCCCTGCCCTGCACTAGTCACGCCATCAACAGCAGGCCTTCTGGCCACCCCACAAAACCTACGTGCCGCGTTGCTACCTTATTGCGTGCCGCCACCCAGACCATTGTGACCAAGCTTAGGCAGCTCTAAAGCACAACTGCACCCACCCCTGTCAGAACGGTTCGCCACCAACCCCATGTCCAGCCACCCTAGCTAAGCCTGCTTGCCTGGAGGAGCACCACCGCAAAGACGCCCCAGAAGATGAGGGACATGAAGTTGAAGCCGCCCACCGCGGGATAGCCATAGCCTGCAAGAAGACAGCCAAGCAGATCAGCCAACAGATATCGATGAGGAGGCACTGAGGGTGCCATTTCGTCCACGACACTTCATTTCCACCTTACCCTTGGTCACCACACCACGGCTCGGCTTGCGTACACTTGTACACTTCGTGCCTATCACCAGACCAGCAGCACAGGACTGCAGAACAGACCTGGCACGAGGCTCGGCAGATCCCTGTATTTAGCCAGCGGCCGCCCGGCCTGCCGCACATGGTCTCGAGATAATATCCATACAGCCCCTATAAACGAACACATCTTCGACAGCACAGCCTACACTTAGCCACAGCCTAACGCTCGGGCACGTCACAAAGGTTCATGCGACAGCTCAAAACAAGCATCAAGAACCCCACCCATTTCCCGCACATTTCCACTACACACCCGTCCGACCCTCAACGCATACCAGACTGGCTTTAGATAGCATCACACTGGGCCCAAAAACTAAAACCAGCATCCCCGTGCTTCAAGTGCTCACCATAGCCAAAGGGCGACAGGAAGAAGGAAGGCATCACACTGGAGCCCACCCCAAAGCCCACACTCGGGGCCGACCGCAGCCCGCCGCCGCTGTAGCCGCCATAGCTGCGTGACGTGCCGCTGTAGCTGCTGCCATAAGAGCTGCCACCGCCATAGGAGCGGCCGCTGCTGACGGATGGGCCGCTGCTGCAATAGGCGAACAGCAGATAGGCAGGTTAAACAGATGCGCAACGCCAATTGCTGCTTAGCTGGCAGGAGGGAAAGCAGGGCAAAAGCCCCCGGTCTCAAACAGGGCAAGGCCTACCGCCGCACGCCCCCGCTGTAGCCACCACCACTGCGCGACGTGCTGATGTAGCTGCTGCCTAAAGGAACTGCCCCCGCCATAGGAGCGGCTGCTAATGACGGACGGGCCGCTGCTGCGGAGAGGCAAAGAGAGGACAGGGCCAGCTAAGGCAGATGCAAGCCCACATGCTGCCCAGCTACAAGAGGGCGAGCATTGCCGAAGTAACCTGTGTTGATTGTATGTAAAGAACAACAACACAGGTTAACCCAACACCCCCCCCCTGCCTAACCCCGGCAGACGCCCTAGCTTGCCCACGGGCCGCAATAGTGAGTTCACACTCCATCGCAGTGCGCAACCCTCCTCTGCGCACCTGCGACTAGAGAATCCTGAGCTGCCGCCCATGCGTCCGCCGCTCCTGGCGGCCTCGGCTGCGCCAACGCTTGTAAGCATCTGCAGGCACAAACCGGCTCGGACGTGAATGCCAGGTATGTCCCTATGTCAGCGGCTGTCCTGTTTGTGCAGGAGACAAAGTGGCAAATACTGCAATTGTACTTCATCAAAAGCCAACCCTGCCACATGCTGCTCTGTCTTGGCCACTGGCCATCTCCTCACCAGAGCAGCGGCCAGCGCGCCCACAGCTGCTGCCTTGCCCGCTGTAGTCAAGGCCTTCCTCCAGGTCGGCTGGTCAGAGGGAGAGCTCGGTAGCTCAGGGGCGCGTTCGGTTTGGCTGGGCTTGTTCCATGCCGCTGCTTCTGGAAGTCGCTTGCGCCAGAGCGTGCTGGGGCGCCGCTTGGGCAAGGTTGAGTGGAGTTGCATGGGAAGTGCAGGAGCCATCTTGAGGGGCGGGCCTCGCCGCATGGTGGCTCCCAGTGACACGCTGCTCATCATGCCGACAGCCATCATGCAGTCGTACAAAGAAACCGGCACCTGTTTGAGGCTTTTCAAGTGACTCTCTGTATGAAAATTTGAGGGTCTGTTTGGGAGGTGTCAAGGTGGCACGTGTCAAGGGGGGCTCCATGTGAAATGTCGATGAATATCCAGGGAGCAGGGCGCTCTAGCGCCCTCTCCATCACGCCTTGATGGAACGAGCCAATTGCAACGGCCGTGACATCTCTTCAGTCCGCTTATACATCTGCTTCGTAATAGACTCAACATGCAGGCTACAGGCGTAGTATCTTGTACCTTGGCTCCTATACGGGTGGTCCAGCAGTCCCACAAGACATTTCAGCTACGCGTAGGACCCCACTGTCTGTCCAGATCGCGCTTGCGGCGTCAGCAGCGCGCATGCCTAGTGGTGCAAAGCAGTGGAGGGGTGTCCTCTGCCGCACCAGCGGTCACAGTTCCCAAGGGCCCAAAAGATCAGGTGAGAAGTCAGCGCGTTGCTACCATAAGGGGGCTGTGGGACAGGGACGGGTGGGATCCACGTGGGTGGCAGGATAAAGAACCTCTCTGTGTGACATGCACAAACTACTGTACACAAACTGAGGAGACGAACGAGCGCGGGGGTTCTAGTATAACCTGCACCCTGGTACTCCCTCTGTCCACCTTGAACAGGTTGATCAGGCAGCAGCTGCTTGTGAGCGGGCCTTCAAGGCAGGACACTCTCGACAACGGGTGGAGCTGCTGCTGCCGCTGATCGGTGCAACGGACATTGACGACTGGCCAGGTGGGCTGGCTGGGGCAACAACAGAAGCATCAGCAGCAGGAACATCTCATGGATGCGGTGCTGGGAGGCTGCCGTGGGACCCACATGCCCTGGCCATGTCCACGCCTGTGATTCCCCCGGAGGCCAGGCCCGCCACAGGAGTAGGCTTGCTGTGCTCCCACTTATGCCTAGGCAGGCTACCGGCAGGCTTCTGGCGACAGTATGCAGGGAGAGAGGCACAACAATGGGATTTGCCTGTGGACCTGCCGTGGAGCAGCACTGCATGGATATCAATAGAATTTCAGTGCAATCGAGCTCCTCGCCCACGCAAAGTGTTGGCCTTGGCGCCAGAGCTGCACGGTTGGGACATCAGCAGCTGTTGGCAAGGCGCTGGTGGACTCACGCGTCCCACGTCCTGCTGAAAACCGGGGACGGGCCTGCCTGCCTGTGTGCTGTGGCTGGCACCCTGCAGCATTGCACAGCAGCCGCGCCACTACTTTCATTTTTGCACCCCTTGTGTGGAATCATGCGGAAGGGTATCTTCCACTCAGGCGCCGGCATCCAGTAGCAGTTCAAGGTGGCAGCAGCACCCCTGCTGCCACCCCTGCCGCCGTGTACTTTCCAGCTGAACAGCAGGATACAAGAGATCCCTTGCTGCAGGTGGCATCCGGCAGCAGTTCAAGGCCGCGTCACCCCTGCTAGAACAGCTTCTACAGTCGCTCCGCCAGCTGGAGGGGCTCCAAGGGGGCTTGAAGGGTGAGATTTTGGACGAAGGCGATGCTGTGGGCGCCTGGGTGGGGACTGCTTTGGCGGCCGTGCTCTTCCCAACTGCCGAGTCCCTGAAGCAGGTAGGTTCCATGATTTGAAGAGGCATCACAGAAGGTAGGATGCACGCATGATATGGGAGGTAGGCTGGTGTGGTGAAGAAGGGAAGTGTTCAGGAAATGCACACATGACAGCTGCTTGCAAGGACGGTTAGTCAAGCAGGAAGAGGTCTGGATCACTGAAGGACAGGTGAAACCTGAGTTTCTATAGGTGTCGTGACGCAAAAATGAAGCACGCGCAACATGCAGTGGCGGCACGTTGTAGTTCGTTTGCACATGGCTGGCATGCTTGTACCTGTAAGACATCCCCACATTGGTGGCTATCATGTGCTGCCTGCCCGTGCAGGTGCGCAGCATAGCAGAGAAGGTGGGCCCCCAGGGCTTGACCCTCATAGTCAACCCACAGTGGAGTACCAAGGGCCAGGTCATCCATGACTTTGGCTTCTTGCCGTGGCAGCGCAAAGCAAGTGAGGAGGTGGTGGCATCCTTTACAGAGGTGGGTAGCTGAGAAGGTGTTTTAGCTGACCTCCATACCTGACCTCCGCTCCTGGCTCTGTGGTGGTGGTGACACATGGTGACTGATATAGTTGGTTACTCTCGTTCGTCAAGGCAATGAGGGTCTGCTCCTGCCCTAACAGAGGTGGGCAGCTGTGGTTTTGTTGGCTTGGCTATGCGGGGGTGGTAGCGTCAAGTGACCGATAGATGAGTGCATCTCATAGGGTAGCTGTGAGTCTGTTAGCCTGGCTATGTGGTGGTGGTTGCATTACGTGACGGAGAGATGAATGCATCTCATAGGGTTGCTGTGAGTCTGTTGGCCTAGCTATGTGGTGGTGGTTGCCGTAAGGGACTGATAGATGGCTGCATTTTGTGGTTTGGGGAAATGAGGGTGTGGTGATTGCTTCACAGGAGTGGGTAGCAGCCGTGGCTTTCTTCTTCTGTGCCTTTCTCTAACGGGAGTCTGCCGACAGAAGCTCCTGTCATGTGGGCAGCCTGGGCAGCGCAGGGGTGGTAGGGCTACTGACGGCCTGGCCGTGCCTTCCTTGTTTCCCGCCCGTAGGCGTACTGTCTCAAGCAGCTGCGCATCAACGGGGATGAGGTGCGGCTGCTGAAGGCATTTCCCGGCAACTGGCAGGTTTTTGTGGCCCGAGGGCTGGGCGGGGCCTTTGAGTGCGTGCTGCAGCAGGTAGGCGACCTGAGAGGTCTGCACCCCCCATGTCAGCCTTGTGTCTCTCATGAGGGCATGCCGACGGCGGCATATGAATTCATGTACCAGTACAAGACGAGATGCTGCGTGTCCTGTCCCTGTTCAACCCAGCAGAGGGTTGTGCCCTTCCCTTCAGAAAGCAGAGTCCCCATTGTTTCCCCTGCCACGTTGGCTGGCTGCAGAAGGATTACCCGGCCTACCAGCAGCTAGACTCTCTCCTGCGCAGCCTGGACTGGTCCCAGTCTAGCAAGCCCTTGCTGAGGAGGGTGTCTGATGAGATGGAGTTCCTGCAGGTATAGAGTAAGGGCCGCAGCATGCATGCTGCACTGCCTGGGTACCTGGGACGCCGACGGTCAGCGCTTTGTGGACAGGGTACAGTGAAATATACGTGCGACGGCATTGCCAGTGTGTAGCGACTCTGGTAGACCATTTGCAGATCTATGGGGACCCTCTTTGTCCTGTGGAGGCCTCATGGTTTGCATGCAAGCTCCCAGCCTGCCCAGTGCACAGCAAGTGCGCTCAATGGCTAGGTATGGTTGGTTAGGAAGACTGCTGCTTTGTGACTGCTGCAGCGCTCCATCGAGACACCACCACAGAACCAGCAGCAGGAGGACAAGTAGGACTGGGCTGATGTTGACGGCTTGGGCAGCGGCATGGGCAAGGATAGTTGTCATACGGGCCCGGGTACCCCTGCATACAGCATGGACATGAGAACAGAGAAGATTATGCAGCCAAGGACGTAGGCACCCTGGCCGGCCGCAAGCGGAAGAGCATTCCTAATGGTGA
This sequence comes from Parachlorella kessleri, assembly GCA_001598975.1. Taxonomy (NCBI): domain Eukaryota; kingdom Viridiplantae; phylum Chlorophyta; class Trebouxiophyceae; order Chlorellales; family Chlorellaceae; genus Parachlorella; species Parachlorella kessleri. The sequence goes on from BBXU01000332.1 coordinate 21,007, forward strand.
GGCGGATGTGGTGAGGAACCCCCTCAGGGTGACTGCCTTATGACAGGGCCGGACATCATCTAACGCTGCTCCAAGGTGCTTGAAGGTGAAACTTTTCAGGACTTTGAGACGCGTGAGCAGCCTGTCTATTATTGTCAGCTTCGGTGGCAGTGTCTGCCACTCTATTGCTCAGCGAGTGCTGTTTTAGTATGGGGTTACATCCTGCAGCCCATGGTAGGATGAGGTTCCAAGTTCAAATCCCAAGCTAAAGTTCTGAGAGTATCACACGCAAGGACCTTAGAATTGACAAAGTTGATAAAACTTGACTTACACCAGGACAACCTGAATTTGATGTTCGGCATTATCTGACATGGGCAGACCTGGATGGCAAGCTGTGGAGGGCATAAAGCGTTCAAGGCATATATGGATGATATGGGAGGAAAGACCGAAATCATGACGACAACGCCCCAAAGCAGGGAAACTGCGCTACTGATAGGCTAGAGAAGCATCAGAGACAGCAAAAAACTCCAAGGGTACGGAGCGGTGGAGCACAATTTCGTGGTACCCTATGGCCCATGGCTACGTAACCAGGTAAACAAGCTTGCCGAAAGTTTATGAACGAGTGGTGCAATGGCACCTGGAGACACCAGAAAGGTGGGTAGCTACCTATAGGTAGGACGACAAGTGTCAAGTTGAAAGAAATTCACACACATCAAATGGCAAGGGCAGACAAAACCATGTCTAAAAGACATACAAAGGTATGGTTATACAAAGCGCCGACTTGGTCCACTAGGTTCAAGCTGGCTAGATGTGTAGTGTACATCCGGTTCCCGCAAGACCCCCATGGTGCTGCTTTCTGCTCCAATGAGGAGCACCAAGCCAAAAACGATGCATTTCTAGGTTTCGTTTGAAGAAGAGATATGTTGCCGTGCCTCGTCGACTCAGGGTGGGTGAAGAGAAAAGGATACATGCTGCCAAAGAGAGAAAGCAGGGTCAAAAGCCAACAAAGGAAGACACTAAACTGTTCTGGGCAATAGCAGGACCAGGTCAGCTCCCAGACCTTAGATCATGCAGGCATGACACACGCTAGGGATGACGGCTAACCGCCAATATGCTAACTGCTGCTAAGGCTAAGCTCTTGCCTGGTCTGAAATTCCGCTCCTCAGCTAGCCATCCGTGTGCACTAAGTGCTTCGTAAGTGTGTCACAGAGAAGTGGAAGCAGTGGTGAGCAACAAGTACTACATGTATACTAACACTTCGTAAACCAGGACCAGCAGAGCACCATTATCCCTGTAAGTCCAACCCTCACCCTGCCAACACCGTAAGAACGGTCCGCAGCTTCTCCTGATCCTCATGGCACTCGCGCACATTGAAGAAGGTGATCTCCCTGCCAACATCGTCCAGTCGCCCTGCAGGCAGCCAACCACTTCCAATTTTCATGCGTTGCTGCATCACATAACTGGAAACCTGCCCCAGGAGTAAAGCAAATCGAGGGTACTGCAGATGTTGGAAGTGCAAAACGATCATATAACGTCAAACCCCAGCCAGCCTTGGCAGTACAGGGAACTACAGCAACCCACCCGCACTCGGTTGAACAGGTCAGTAATGGCACGCCAGTCTTCAGGTGCATAATGCCACTCACCATAGCGCGCCTTGAACTTGAGCAGCATTTCCTCCTCCTCAGAGCCCCATGTGTGCTTGCCAACCATGCTGAGCAGTGCCTGATACATCTGCATGTGCGGGTGGCCGGACTCCCACTTGGTGGGGGAGAAGGGCTGGGCCGGGCCCTGCAGCAACTAAAGTGCATCAATCTGTACACCTCAATAATGGTCAAGTAAGCAACTGGCCTCGCATGAGAGCGCAGACATTGCCACAGCAGTAGTATAGCCCTCTTAGAAGACCCCAAACATGCCGCAAGGCGTCGTGGCACTAGCAATCCCCATGTAAGATTGGTGGCAGACATGTGTTGTCCAGAAGAGCAGTACCTGTCGCGACTGTATGGCCAACTGCTGCCCGTTGGGCTGGAAGAAGGGCGGCGCCCAGACCAAGCTGCCGCTGCCGCATCCCTGCCCTCCTACTGGCAGCTGCCCGGGGGCGCTGTCGTTCACGGTGCTGGTCCGCCGCCTCTTGCCTAGTGTCAGCTCGGCTGCGCCGCGCACCGACTGCTGTGGCTGCAGCTCATCCCCCAGCACCAACCCTGCTGCTGCCGCTGGGCCGCTGGGTGCCCCTGGCTGCTGCCCGGCATGCAGCAGCTGTTGCTCTTGCTGCTGAACAAGCAGTGGCAGGGCACCGGCAGCTGCAGCTGCTGCGGCCGCGGCCGCTGCTGCGGCTGCCGCCGCAGGCGGTGCAGCCAGGGCAGCTGCTATGGCTGGGGTGCCATGCACGGCTGCAAAGCCGGCTGCAGCTGCAAGGCTGTCGAGAGCCTCCATAATGGGATTGCTGTGGTGGCCGCTGCCGCCGCCGCCGCTGTGCGGCCCAGTGCCGCCAGCGCTGGTGGGTGGTGTGACTCTGTCCCGGGCGCTGGCCCGGGTGCTCCTGCCATTGCTGAAGTCAACGTGCACCTGCAGGGGGAGATAAAACCGTTTGTGAGCTCTTCCCATGGAGCCACTCAACTCACTGTCCCTTTCAACCAAGCAAGGCCTAGCCATTTAATAAGCAAAAACACACCAACCCAGGACACGGCACTACAGGAGCAAGGACTCCCTAAAACCCCCAGACCCAAGACTGTTTCGCCACTTTACATGACTTCTCCCAGCTCACCTTCATGTCAGATGGCACCCGCTGGATGAGCACCCTGCCGCCATCCTTCTTCACACGGATCTGCTCCTGGGCCCGCAGCCCCGACTCACGCATCCAGGCCCCGAAATTGCGCCCCTGCATCAGCGTGATCCATGCGGATACCATCAGGTGCCAGCGGCTGCTGGATGTCTTTTACAAGGTCTAGTGCAGGCGAAGTATTAGAGCCAGAGGGCTAGGAAGTGGACTGCCGTAGAGAGCCTTTCTGTGCACCCAAACTTGCCGTGATGTAGTGCACGTTGGCGGCACCAATGAAGTTGACGTCAAAACGGTACTCTGTGCCCAGGTCGGCATCCACCATCACTGCCTTGTCACTCTCGTTGGGTAGCCGACCGTACAGCTTTCTGAAGAGCCAGCCTGCAAGGGCATGGGAAGCAGTACAGCAGAGGGGATCAATCGATGGGAAGCTGGCAGCCAATGGTCACAGGAGGCATTAGCAATGCAAGAGGATGATCAAGAAGCAGTGCAAGACTGTGATGACATGATCGTTAGTTTGAACAGCTTCAACTTTTGAAAGGTTGCGTGCTGTCTGTCAAACATGCAGGAGTTACACTGTAACCACTTGGCTGCAGGGCTTTGATGACAAACTGCAACCACTTCACGCAAGGAACTCCTACAGCTCCCAGTTCTGGCAGGCATACCAAGCAGTACAGCCTACCTGCCACGGGGCACTGCTGGTGGGCAATGGTGGACTTGTAGACTGTTTTGATGCACCAGCCATCGTTGAGCTCCATCCAGCGGTTGGGGTGGGAGCCTTGCTGCGACACGCCCCGGGTGCTGAGGTCCTGCTGGGGAAGGGCAAGTAACAACGGGACAGGGAGAGCAACTGAGACACTAAGGAGATCCGATGTTGTTGTCCAGTTTTTGAGGTCACTTGAGTATGCAAAACTCTCCTGCTGCACTGCTGTAAAGTGTTGCTACCCTTGCAGAATGCCCGCCGAGCTCACAAAAGCAAGGAGCACTACACCTTACGCATGCTACTGCCCCACTAACCACTGAGTTCTCCTGCTTGATGCGTACAAAAGTTGTCTCTGTGGCTGCAGGCTGTGAAAGCACTGACCCCTGCAGGCAGAGAAGTACATGCTTGCAAGACGATACTAGGCATCCAGAGCAAATGTGAAGCCAGCAGGACAACAATAAGGTAAATGTTTCGACAGAACGCTAGCCGTGGAGCTCAAGTAGCCTGATAGTGCCAGACAGATTAAGAGGCCCACAAGCAGCATCAAAACATATCATGTTATGGACTTTCAAATGAGACTCCCAGGTGAAGCGCAGCAAAGAAGTAAGACCTGGCACCGGCCTAAGGGCGGCAACTAACCTGCTCTGCCGCCCCAGAGGGTGCGGGCGCATACCGCAGCACGGTGACCTTGGCAGTAGCAGGATCATAGTGGAAGGACAGTGTGTCTCCTGCTTGCACCCCTGCTGCCTCCCAGAACTCCGCGAAACGGCCCTGCAACCATGAAGGGGGGTTGAGTATGACATCAGCCGCAATGGCAAACAAGCAGCGCGGCGGCAGGGAAAAGCAGCCAATGCACTATTGTAACCCAGCGGGAAGCCTGTCCTGTTCCACATCTGCTGCTTCTGTCATGCTGTGTCTTTTTAAGCATGGTTGAACTACCACAGCAGACAACAGCCTCACCCGCAGGGTGTACTGCTGGCGGGTGTCGTTGCGGCTCTCCGTCTGGAGGGTGCACAGGCGCTCTGTGCCGGTGCTGTCTACAATCACCACGCTTGGTGCGCTGCGGAACAGCTCCTTGTACACCTTGCCTGCAATAGCAGCAGTTGAGCAGCCGCTTTACGTCAGGGGCGCCCTTTAATGTGGCTGCCGGGCGAAGAGACGGCCTCGCTGGCTAACTAACGCGCAGACCAACTGGGACTGCAGGCTATACCTGCAGGCCCAAGCAGCACTAGCCAAAGCACCACTGGGTGACTTGGGAACAAACACCACGGAGGGGTAAGGCACCCTAATGCTTCTGCGCAAGTGCAGAGCATACTTCGGGCCTTCTGATCCTTGACACAAGAGCCGGACAACCTCTAAGGTCTCCACTTACTGGCAAAGTGCACCGTCTTGTGCTCGGCCCACCAGGGCGGCACCACCTTGACCCAGGTGTTGTCATCGCGCTTCTGCCAGTCCGTGCGTGCTCGCTGCACCTCACCGCCAACGTCACCCCTGGGAACACGCTGGCGCCGGCTCACCGCTGCAGGAAACAGCAGGGAGGCGGGGATCAAACAGTCATGACAGAGTTTGGGAACATTGCACATGTGGCGGGGCGCATGGGGTGCACCTTCGTTAGGCAAAAGGCATTTGCAAAGGCGCTGCGGTCTGAACGTTGGTGCTTGACTATTGCCTTGGCTCCCTGCCCACCACCCACCTTGGGCAACTTCACAAGCCCAAGCAAGACTCACCGGTGGCTCGCACTCTGCCCCTCCCGCTAGTCTGCACACTGCCATAGTCATCGCTCATATCATCATCTTCATTGTCAGCATGCACTGGGCACCACAGCTCAAAGGCGTCCACGTCCAAAAAGACGTTGGGCGTCTGGATGGCGCAGGGCAGGTGGTAGGTGCACTTGCACCTGCACACGTGGCATGGCCTCGATGCTGTCAACGGTGTTGAGAACAGAGCATGAGGTTATCAAGGCAGCAGTGGCTTATTGTGCACAATGCTGGCTAAATGCCCTTGGCCAAGGCAGCACGCTGCGCAAAGTGGAAACCTAGAGGCCTGCCACCCCCACCAGTCTGCCAAGCCGGTTGCCTAGTTGGTGCTGCCTCACCCAGGATCAGAGCAGCCTATGGCAGCACCCGTGTAGCCGCAGGCGGTGCATACGTGCCGCTCGGCGCGTCGGTACTCCTCTTCTAGGTTTATGTATTGCTGGGAGCCCTGTGAGGCAGTCGGGGTGCAGTGCATGTCAAGACATGCGGGGTCAGGCGCTGAGGGTAGGACTCTGCAGACATCCTGTCCGTAAGCTGAACCTCTTGGGTAGCTTACAGGCCTGGAATAGAATTGCTAACCTGCCAGAGCCTCATAGGTGCCCAACTGCTGGGTGACATACCACTGGTCACTAGGGCTGCTAGCCATGGAATGGGTGGCAGTTACACCCAACATGTCCAGCAGAATTGGCGGATCATCAGCAAGCTCACCTCCTGCTGGTAGACTTGCGGTGCCCACAAGGCGCAGAGGTGGTGCACCATCACCGGCACGCCATTGACCACTGCCGGCTGCAGGAGCCCGCACAGGTCACTGTTGCCCAAGGAGCCGCAGAACACACAGCCTGGCTCCTCTACAACCTGGCTCCCTGCCACGCCTGCCTCAACGGCTGCTGTAGGCTGGGCTGCCGCTGCGGGCTGGTCATGGGCTGGGTGCTGGACCAGGTCGCTCTCCGCCTCGCCGCTGGCCGCCTGGTTCACGCCGCTCGCCTCCGCCTCCACAGTGAACTGAGGCACCGCCGTGGACTCGATATGCTGCAGCACGGCTGCCAGCGCTTCGTCGAGCTGGCCCACGGTCATTCTTGCGAAATGATCTCACAGCCCTGCAGCCACGGTCAACCATGTAAGGAACCTGCATGGCCTTGGAAAGCAGCGGTGAGCTGGTTTGCCAAGCCAGCCGGGCGGTCGCTAACCTGATGCGCAAATGTTGACCAGCTAGCAGGAGCAGGCCTCTGGTTGCATGGAGGCACCGCGGCGCTGCATCAAGGACTAGGTGGTCTGGAAACGTATAACCGAGCGTGCGTTAGATTGGCTTTGACAAAAAGAACTCTTAGGTTCAAGGGGCAGCGCGCGTAGCATGCGTTTGGCGCCCTCAACACAATTCGGCGACACCTGTGGGGCCCTGTACTTTCGCAAAGGTACTTGCGTGCACTCCTTCTCCCCAAAGAAGCAACCTGGGCCCCCAAACTTGCTCTTCTGAGCCGCACATCCAGCATTGGTGGGTTGCTCTAGGCACACACACACACACTAGGGTGCCTTACTGCCTGTGTGCTTGGACACAAGGATGGTTCAAGGCCCAGTTGGTGGAGGCCAAAAGGCGTCCATTGCTGAATCTGAGCCGCGCCAGCAGGTATCTGTGAAATCAAGACGGTCACTGCCGGGGCATAAGAAGGCCCTCCGTGCAACGAACGAGGCAGGACTGCAAGCTGTCGCACGTAAGCATCTCTCATTCAAGAACCCTGCCTACGGTGTTTCGTGAAAGAGTCCTTAACTGCACTTCTTGTTGGTGTGTCCCTGTGTGTTAACAAGCAGTTCTCCTGCTTGTTGCACAGGAGCAATAGGTGCCAGCGCAAGCGATGGCAAGGTGCAGAAGACAGGCAGGGCAAGCGTGTTTGCGCAACTGCAAGAGAGCCCTGAGCTAGATGCGCTGTGGGACGGGTTCCGCAGCATAGACCCCGATACCCAGGCGGCGATATTGCAGGCAAGTGCCTGGGCCTCTGTGGGGTGAAGATAAATAGCGGCCGCTGGGCCCGTGTGCTTCGCACCTTGCCCCGCATGTAACACAGGTAGAAGTGATACAACACCATTCATCTGCAGTGCCCAAGGGAGACTCGTATAACGCCCTTCCGATTTTGCCTGTGCAGCGCTGGGAGGAGCATTTGCGGAAGGGAGGGTCCTAACTGATGTGTCTCCTTGGACCCATTGTAAACCAATCACAGGGGATATACCTGTCTGGAAGGTGTTGTGACTTGCTGTGAACAGCCCTCTTTAGACTGCTCTTCTGCTATGCCGCTGCTGCTATGCACATTTTTTCCAGGTAGGTGCTCAGCCCAAACGGGGTCCCCGCTTTCTTGTCCAAAGCTTTACCATGACTGTTGCTCCTGAAACGCAAACTCCCAGTTGAAAAATACAAAGTTGTATGCCAAACCCAACCCCTGCTAGGTCTATGAAGCCGATAACCCTTACAATGACCGCTGCCAAATTCAACCTAGAGGGCACCCCTCAGGGTCTGCTACAAGATAGCCAGGCTGCCAACCTCGTTGAAAAGGTCTAAAGGACTGGTCACAACCCTGCCCACGTCCTGCAAAGTCAACGCCAACTTTGTCGGGCCAGTGTCTGCCCACAGGAGTCTAACAACAACCAGTCAAACCAGAGAACAGCACGTGCACTACATATTGCTGTCATAAGGCGGGCATGGTCAAGGCCAGGGTACTGGTAGCACTACATACTGCGACGAGCAGGGCCATCAGCCCCTCCGCGGCCGCTTGCGGGCGCTTCTACTGCGGGGCGCCTCGTCCTCAGTCGCCTCCGAGTCAACAGTCTGGGTGTCCTCACTCACAGTGGCCTCGTCGTCATCAGCAGCGCCCTCCCCTGCACCCGGGAGACATGCACAGCTGCTGTCATAAATCATGTTTCGAGTCATTCCTGACATAGACTGGACAACAGGTCAATACCACGGCTTGCTCCTGTCGAGTTTTTACAGCCCTGGACCGTTTCCACGAGCACCCACAGGGCACAATCATCATTCACCGCCCGACAGAAACCAACTCCATGGCAGGTGGGCTTGACCAGCAGCCCTGGCAGTAGATAATTGCCAGAACCCACTAAGCACCCCGTTGTTGCAATAGGCACTCACCGCCAGGGGCCTCCTCCTTGGCTGGCAGGCTGGAGCTTGCCCTGCGCCGGATCCGGGTCTTGAGCTCCCGCGAGTCATGGTTCATGCAGATGTAGGGCCCCTTGGGCAGCCCCGCAAGGCCGGTGCATTCCGTGTGGCAGCTCACATTGCAGCCGTCGGGGTGCTGCAGGGGAGCAAGGACAGGGGGCGGGCAAGGTCTTCAGTGCAAAATGACTACATGCTGTGGTCTACAGGGGGCGGGCAAGGTCTTCAGTGCAAAATGACTACATGCTGTGGTCTGGAGGCACAAGGGGGGGGGGCTACGGCTGCAGCACTACATATAACAGTTCACGTCAGGCACCAGACAGCAGGGTGAAGGGTTGATAGGCAGTCGCTACCAGTAGGCAGTGTCGCACAACATAGCAGCTCTGTCCCGCTAGGGTCAACAGGGATTCGGAGGGCCCAAGGTTGACAGAAGAGGCTGCTTCCAACATGAACATGGCAGTTGTAAGGGAAAGCTGGCTGGCCATGAGAGACAACGACCTCTGCTAGGGAAGCCCGTCACCCACGTCGCAGCGTAGGGTCCCCGCCCAAGGAGGCATGCACACAGCACCTGGCACTGACATTCCTGCAGAAAGCTCCCTTTTGGGTTTTGCTTTGGCCTGCGCTTCCCAATGGAACGTCAGGTGCCACAACACACCACACCCACCTCGCAGCAGAGGAGGTCGCCAGCCAGCAGGCACACCGAGCACTGGTAGCCCCAGCGGCAGGCCGCCACCTGCTCTGGTGCCGCGATGATGTCAATGGAGGAGGCATGGCGGCCCATCGCAAAGGGCTGGTTGCCCATGGCCTTCAGCACGATCTTCACGCCCTCTGCAATCAGATGAGTCAGAAGATGGTGCTCTTGACTGCAGGTGCAAAGCTTCTGGCCAAGGGAGGCTTGCGCATGGGCACTCCTAAGCACTCCTTTGCTGCAGTCTACATACAGGAAGGTTTGTATAGCGGTCACCCAAGCAGGCAGGTATAACCAGCTGTGCCGCTGTACGTCGCCCCCGCTACAGTATGCATAACACGGTGGGGCAAGGTGAGCAGCTCGAGAGGAGTGCACAAAGGGAGGTTATGGATGCAAGCAACGTGCAACTTGCCCACAAAGGTGAAGAACAAGAAAGGCTGGACACCTAGGCACCGAGACCGTGCTCTGAGTGCCATCCCCATCTTGCTCCAGCCCATGCATGCGCCCCACCTTCCGTCTTGGCCTTGCCGGTGCGGATCATCAGCGGCCGCTCAGGTGGCCCTTCCTCCCCCGTCTCGCTGAGGCGCTTCCTGGACTCGGCCTTCTCCAGGCGCTGCCGCTCCCGCTCTTCAGCTTCCCACCGCGCCTGCTCGTCGGCAATGCTGATGAAGCGCTGGAGCATGGGCCCCGCCCTGCACATAGTTTCATTTCGAATTTTTATCACGGGAAATGGGTGGTTGAGTCATGGGTGGTACATGGGAATACAGCTTGGAGGATGCCAGGGATCACATGGAGCACACAGCCAGGACTCCAGACATACGACCACACCAAGGACCCCCAAGCTTAACCAGAGCTACTCCAAGAGAAGCAGGATGTGCAGGGCATGGGTCACACAGAGAACGTTTCAACAGCAGTGCCGCAAGCCATATGGCCAGCTAGCAGGTTTGAAAACCACTTACAACAATGCTCTGGACACCATCCACTCTGCCCTGCCGAAGAACAGCTCACGGTCTAAAGAGCCTACCTGTCTCGCAGGAGCAGCGCCGCATAGCAGGCCTTGGTAGCAATATTGCCGGCTTCACGAGTGAGCTTGATCCAGACAGCGCGCTCCCGAGCACTGCGAAGTAAACATGCGCAGCCACGATAAAAGCTCTTCCACAAAGTAATAGTAAGCAAAACACCGGCGGCGCTCCAGGGGGCCCACCATTGTTGATAAAAAGCTCTCTCAGCTTCAATCTAACTCAGTGCTGCATGAGGTTGTCATCATTAAGCAAAGAGGAGCCTCTCAAACACCCCATTAACATTCGGCAACCCACCAACACCTGGTAGCCGTGCATGTGCCGCTCCATACATGCGTCGCGCGCAGCCCCCATCCCAACCACCCCAGCCCTCCAAAGTTTGGCAGCAGCAGTGTCGGCCGGGTTCTTCAGGAGCCGCGCCGTCCAAGGCATGTGCACTCCCCCGGCCGCATAAAGTGCAGCCCACACCACCCACAAGGGCCATATGGTGAAAGCCGGCCATCTAGCAAAGCAGCAGATTGTCGAAAGTCGATCCCACCCTACACCCAGGGCCAATGTGGGTGCAGACCCGGCCATCTAGCCAAAGCAGCAGACTCCCAAAAGTGCATCCTACCCCACATGCATGGCCCATGTGGGTGCAAACCAGGCCATCTGGCCAAGGCAGCAGATGCCTCACCTCCTCCAGAGCCGTGCCGGCCGCCGCATGCGCTTCTCCCGCAAGTAGGCGTGCTCGGCATCCGAGTCCTCCAGGTCGTCATCAGGTTGCACCTGCGCATGAAATTAGCGCGTGTTTTACTATGAGTATGGGGGGTAGGTGCAGCATAGAGCCCTTCAAGTTGTTTGGTCAGCCTGCACCTGCAAGCGGAAGTGCTATTGCTATGGCCAGGCTATGGCAGATGGGGTTAGTGCCACCTTGATGCATATGGGTCATCGTCAGGCTGCACTTGCACAATGGAAAAGAGAAGACAAGGGGTATACAGGATTTCCAAGGGAGGCTCCCAAGTGGTCTTGCACAACCTGGCTGACGCCAGGTTGCTTCCCCCAGTCAACTTTCACTGCCCACCGCATACCACAGTGCTACTCAGCACCAGAAAAAACACTAGCCGGCAGTGCTTCCACTTAACTACTTTCCATGTGCAAACACCCCAGGACGCAGTTGGAAGATTCAGGGGCTACAAATGCCGAGTGAAGGCAGGGGTCACGCAACACAAACGGGGAAGCGGAGCATACATACATGAGCGACAAAAGCTCCTAGCCATGCTTGGGACTCACCGGCCTGAACTGCTCCTGCCCGGCATCTGCCCCTGTGCCCTGCGTTTGCTCATCGCCGGTGGCAGTTGTGGCGCCACCCAGCGACTCGGCCAGTGAGTCGGACTTGACCAAGGGCCGCTGCTGGGCATGCTGTGCCAGCGCCTGCTGGCCCTGCTGGGCCCCGTCTTCGTCCGCTGCCGGCACGGCTCCGCTGGCATCCCCTGCTGCAGCGAAGGCTGAGGGCGGCAGCGGCGGCTTGCCGAGCAGCGCCGGGGCTGCTGCTGCTGCTGTTGCATGCTGGGCTGAGGCCTGCGGTGCAGCTGCCTCCCCGGCGGGTTGCTGGTCAGCCTGCAGGGCGTCTGCCATTGCTACATCAACCGCTGCACCTGCCGCACCGTCCTCCTGTTTGACATCTGCTGCGGCTGCAGCCAAGGACACGCTAGCGTCCCCCGCTGCTGCCGCTGCTGCTGCAAGATCGGCTGCTGACCCCTGGGCCCCCAAGCCCTCATCAACCTCCATCTTTACAGCCCCCTCCTGCTGCTCCTGCTCCTGCCCCGCTGCCCCTCGCTGCTCAGCACCTGCTACGCCTGCCTCCCCAGCGGCCGGCCCCCCAGCAGCAGCGTCAATCCCACTTCCAGGTGCAGCACCGCCGTCCAGGGGCTCCTGCTTGACGGGTGTCTGGCCTGCTGGGCCTGCTGCGGGTGCTGAGCCCGCTGTGGGGCCTGGCTGGCCGCCCTGCGCTGTGTCCTGCATCTCCAGCGCTGTGCTGGATGGCGCCTCAGGCAGAGCAGGCACGTCACCCAGCAGGAGGGCGATGGAGACGTTGTCGGCGCCTGCGGGGCAGGTGGAAAGGCGGCACCCTGGGGAAAGGGCCAGTAGTGTGAGGTGAACCCTGTCAATGAGATATTGCACGCTCGCTACCTAGTCACTGCACAAGATCTGCAGGAGCTTGT
>BBXU01000333.1:0-36433 GCA_001598975.1 Parachlorella kessleri
ACCCACCCACCCCACATACACCCACCCACTCTCTTCCCGTGACACCCTACCTGGCGGGAGGCCCTCCCCTGCCGTGCCCAGGAAGCTCTCCAGCACCAGCAGGAACTCGGTCAGCTGCTGCGGCGTCTGGGCGGCTCGCAGCTGCCGCCGCACCTCCTTCAGCTCGCAGCTCATTTGCACCTGCAAGGACAGGCAGGCACGCGGGCGGGGAAAAGGGGTTAAGACATTGTGCCTGGGCAGTACCATGGTATGACGACACGGCTCATTTGCACCTGGGCAGGCACGCAGGCAGGGGAAAGGGGGGTTTGTTATCTGCCTGGACAGTACCATGGTATGACGATACAGCTCATTTGCACCTGGCAGGCAGGCACGCGGGCAGGGGAGGGGAGGAGGAGGGGGGGTTTCACGTGTGCCTGGACAAAACTCTGGCAACGATCCGGCTGGAGTGAGCGGCCATGCCCCTCTATCGCCTAATGCCTCCAGGCACCTGCCAGCTGCCCCAGCCACCTGGCAAAAGTGATCCATAGGGTGGTGGGCCAGCTGCTGATGGCACACTACAGGCTAGGACCGGCTTCACGCCCCTAGCGCTGAACGATGGTGCTGAAAAAAAAAACAGCAAAGGAGGACCCACCCCGATGTCCTGGGTCTCTGTAATGAAGAGCTCCAGCTTCTCCCGGGCTTCCGACAGCACCTCGGCGTCCTGGGCCCGCGCAAGCTCCTCCACGCTGTGCTGCGTTGCGCCCGCTGGGGCGCCGTCGACGGCTGGCGGGGGCGCCGCTGGCCGCGGCACTTGGGCCAGCACGTAGCACCCAGCAACAGCATCCTGTGGGGCAGAAGGGCATAGACATTGCCACACTGGCCGGTGTCGGCCAGACAGCGGGAAAGGGCACGTGAAAGGCACAGACTACAAGGGCACAACACTCTTATTTGAATTGGGTGCTCAAGAAAATAGTGCATCTGCTCCTTGACAGGATGGGTGAGCTTGCAGGAGCCTCAAGCAGGGTAGAGTGCACCGGGTGCAATGCGGAAACAGAGCAGTAGATAAGTAAGGTGCGGGGAGAGCACATAAACCACCCGGGTGCAAATGCTGCCCCAGCACGCCCCACTGACCAGCCGAGTGGTCACCAAAGTAAGGCTGGCATGGATTTCACTATGCCGCGCCACAGCAGCAGGAGGGCGCGGCAACAAGGCTTGCATGGAACCTAAACCAGGCCACCCCACCTCACGGCCAACCATGCCACCTGCCCAGTCTACCTGCGACAGCTGATTGGCCATGGCTGTGGTGATGGCATTGTAGCGCCGCCGCAGGCCGCGGTGCAGGCCCCCCTCCCGCGGGCCCCGCCGGTTCAGCTTGCTGATCACCTGCACCAGGTGGGAGACATGGTGGGCTGCCAAGCCATGGAAGGACGGCAAGCAAGCATTATGGCCTCATCATTACGTAAAGGCTTCTTCATGCTCCACCACATCCATATCTTTCAGCGAGCAAAAACTCTGCACGCCCCCCAGCTGCTGGGTGCCAACCAGGAGTGACCAGCGTGCCCCTACAACTGTGCTGGCTCAAGGTGAGGTGCTGGGGGCGTGTCATACACAAGGGCGAGGATAGCCAGGTCGGGCCGTGGTCATATTTGTATATTTGGGAAGGGGGCGCTTCCCAGTAGGGCAGCTTAGGGAGTATGGCTGAAGCTGGAGTGACTGTGAGGCACTTATTTGGAAGTGCGGGATGAACCAGCAGCTGCGCCCGCTGGTATGCTTGCACATCTCCATGTGTCACCCCAGCCACCCGCGGCTCACCTCATCCAGCTCCTCATTGGTGCGAATGGCAACACATCTATGTGTCATATCAGTCACCCGCGACTCACCTCATCCAGCTCCTCCTTGGTGCGAATGGCAGCCATGCCGCCGCCGCCGTCCGCGCCCTCCACAAACACAAACCCAGGGTCGCTCTGCAAGAGTATGCATTAGTAATATGATTACTATGACAGGGTAGAAAAGGTCATGTCCGCGCCCTTCCATGAGAACAAACCCAGGGTCGCTGCAAGAATACGCATTAGTATTATGTCTACTATGATAGGGTAAGAAAGGTCATGTCCGCGCCCTTCACAAACACAAACCCAGGGTCGCTCTGCGGGAGGGGGAGGGGTGATACGCAGGCCGCTGCCAGTGGCTCTGCGAGCGTCTGACCTTTGGAACCACCTAACCCCAGCCAGCAGCTGAGGCACTGACTAATACCCTCCCCTCTCCTCGCCGCCAGGGCTTCGACTCACCCGCAGCCACCAGTAGCGGCGGTGGTACCTATCCAGTCCCAGTGGCTCGGTGCGCGACGCCCGCAGCTGCATGCGGGCATCGTACTCCGCCTCTCTCTGCCGCCGCGCCCTCGCCGCCTCATCCAGCTCCCCTGTGAAATAATCAGGATGTCCCTGGGTGTGGGTGGGTGGATTGGTGGGTGAGTGGTAGTGGGGCGTGCTAGCGCCAAATCCAGTGTCCAGCTGCCGCCGTGCCCTGGCGGCTTTGTGAGTTTGTTGCTGTTGTTTGTTTCTGTGCAGGACAGAGGAACAACAGTCATCACTGATACACCTGGTGCAAGACTCCTCTGCCTCATCCAGCTCCCCTGTAACAACAGGGTAGGGTTGATGGGTCACCGGGTGTGGGTGGGTAGGTGGGTTGGAGGGGGGCATGCACGCGCCACATGCAGTGTCCAGCCGACCCCGTGCCCTGGCGGCTTTGTCCAGTTTCTGTGCAGGACAGAGGAACAACAGTCATCACTGATACACCTGGTGCCAGCCTCCTCTGCCTCATCCAGCTCCTCTCCAGCTTGGTAGCAAGAGGGCTGTTCATGATCAGTGCCATGGTAGATATTCGCCGGCTGTTTTAAAAGGCCGTGCCCTGGCGTTTTTACCCAGCTTGATACAGCAGGGCCAGCAGACAAGGGGGCGTTTCCAACAAGTTGCCCAAAGTACCGCTTACCTGGCAGGCAGCGCCTCCTCGGTGGACAAATCCCAGAGAGCACTGGCAATGGCAAAGGCGCACTAAACTACAGCTACACCGTCCAACTGCAGCGCCCTTGACTTGACATATACACCACAGTTGGAAACCTCGCTCCCTCCCTCCCTCCTCTGTGGGCTGAGTTGAGGCTCACCTTTACTCCTCCCGTCCTGCACAACAACCTGCGTTTTTTTGCTCGACTCTTTAGTCACAACCGCACATAGGTCATCATCCACCTTCGCCCTCCTCCAGCGCCGCTGCCTCTAGCTCGGAGTCCGACCTTATTCATTACCCACAGTCGTCATCACCCACCTTCGCCCTCCTCCAGCGCCGCTGCCTCTAGCTCGGAGTCCGACCTTATTCATTACCCACATTCGTCATCACCCACCTTCGCCCTCCTCCAGCGCCGCTGCCTCCAGCTCGGCCTCCAACCTTAGTCATCACCCACATAAGTCATCACCCACCTTCACCCTCCTCCAGCGCAGCTGCCTCCAGCTCCGCCTCCATCTCTTCAAGCTCCTCCTCTGTCGGCTCCGGCAGCGCTATGGCCGCGGCTGCCTTCTTGCCTTTGCGCTTCTTGCTGCCTGTCGTCGGGGCCAGCTCCCCGTTGTCTGCGCCGCGCTTGCCGCCAACGACCACGCTGCCGCCACGGCGGCCCTGGGTCTGTGAAGAGTGTCCCACACATTGAGATGAGTCAGCAAGGACACAAACGGGCGCACCGCAAAGCGGTCAAAGAGAAGAGTAACACAAGCAAAAACAAGTGAAGCTGGCGGCATGAGGGGCAGCCAAACAAGCGCACCCGACAACGAGCTGAGCAAGAACAATGAGGCGGAGGCTGGCATGCGCACCCATGGAGCTGTAGGAGACCCTGCTTCAGGGCAGCAAAGCCGTGCACAGGGCGTGGGCAGGCTTCTGCCAGGCACACAACGAGTCCCCCGCTTAAGCCACACACCTGCTCCCTGAACCTCTCCGTCTGGATCTTCACGATATCCTGCTGCCGAGCGTTGATCTCCTGGCGCAACCGGTAGCCCTGCAGGGTGGTTCCTCCACATGCTCAGAATCCATACCGGACGCAGCCCCTGTTTACCTTGATCCAAGTGGCCCCAAGCGTGCGATCTTTTAAACGGAGCTGCGACACCACCCGGTGTGGCATTGGTTGCTTTGACCAAGTGGAATACACAGGAAGGGGACAAACTGGGGCAGCACCATGTCTGATAACCAACTTACTACGTTCTATTTGAAAAACATCTGAGCTTTAAGCTTAGCATGCTGCTAGACAAGTCCGCGTTCACCATAAAGCACTGTCACCTCCCAGCAGTGTGGCTTTTACTCCAGGGCCCAATGCATCCATTGCACAGCAACACCCACGCTGCACATACGCCGCATGCACGTGCCACATAAAGACATTATGCAGGCAGCCCCAAACAGCTGCAGGGAGCCTCTGGCAGCGAACTCTTCCAGGCTCAGTTATTGCACCAGTTTGCAATAGCCCAGCGCCAGTGCTACAGCAGAGCACCCTAGCGGGAGACCCCAGACCCGAACCCCCTGTGTCAAGCAGCATACCTGTGCCACGTCATAGCACAGCACGTTCAGCAGCCTCAGGTGGGCGCTGGCGGGAAGCGTCCACCAAGGCGCCTCTGAGAGGTGCTCAGCGGCAAACAAGGCGACCTGGTCATCGCTCATGAGGACGGGGTCCACTGCAGTCAGGCAGGCAGGGCACATGTAATATGACACATAGGGAGAGCGGCTTCGCACCCAGGCACTTTAGGGGAGACCCTGGTCGTTCCTCAGGGCCTGCAGAACAAGAGGGTATTTGCAGGGCATGAGACACTCCTCTACATACTGTACAGCACAATAAAAGCCTAGGACAGAAGTGCATTACTACTGTATCTGGGTCAGCAACTTGATCAACATTAACGAGGTGCTCGAATACAAGACACAAGCAGCAACACCCTGCAAACTACATTTCGCATTATATGAGGCTGCAGGCATGAGGCGATGGCCCATGGTAGTGGGTCTCAGCTATTGAGTTGCTTACCAGTAAGGTCATATGAAGTGTCCTTGGCTGTTTTGGACCGCGTCACCGCCAAATAGCGCCGCAGCAGCTCCGGCCACACCGAGTCTGACAGCGTCAGCATGCGGCTCCAGCGTCGGGCCCTATAATTGACAACAGTAGGGAATCCATCAGGGCTCGGTTGACGCCATAAAAATGCGGCTTCAGCAACGGGCCCTGGAACTGACAGCAGCAGGGCATCCTCAGGCTCTGTGTGGCGCCACAACAACAAGGCACCACTTGTCGCCATGCTGCACATCAGAGGCGCGAGATGCAACCCCATACATGCCCTCCAACCAAGACGGCGATTTGACTCAGTGAGCACAAACCCGAGGCAAGTCATCCGGTCAAACTCGTCTATGCTTCTCCGCTTCCTTCTCTTCAAGCAATGCTTGCACCACGGTCTCCCACCCTCCTGCTGTCCCTATTGTTGTACCAGCAGTTGCGGGTGCTACCACCCCTTACCGTGCTGCTCCTGCACTGCCAACTTGTGTGCATGCTCACCTGTTCTTGGCCGGCGGGTCATGGTTGAGCTGCTCCAGTAGGCAGCACTGCAGCATGGCAGAGTAGAGAGCGGGGAGCGACGGGGAGTCCAGCGGCCAGGCGGCAGCGCGGTACAAGTCCTGCACAGCAGCATGCATAGCATGGCTACTGATTTACTTCTCATTTACTCACTCACGGTATGAGTCATGCACAGGAACATGCGTAGCATGGCTACTGATTCATTTCTTGTTTGCTAACTCACGGTACAAGTCCTGCACAGCAGCATGCGCAGCAGGGCTACGTGCGGGCGCGGAGCGCAGCAATAAGAGCATCCAGCGCAGCAGTAGCGCGGGAAGCTGCCCAGGAAGCAGCACGGGCCGCCCTGACACGTTGAAAACCAGACTGGTATCCATCCACACTTGCCAACCGGCACATCAGAATCAAGCCAGATACCACCTCCACAGCAGGTACCGACATTTCCCACCCTGCAAATCTAGCCAGCCGGCAAGTCTGTAGAGGCGCCAAGCACGGCTCACCAGCCTTCTGGAACATTCTACCAGGCTGGCAAGTGTCCCCCATCTCGCAACCCACCAACCCACCCCGCCAAGTCACCCCCACTCTTTACCCCGCCCGCGGCATGTCCCCTGCCCAGGGAGCTCACCTGCACAGTAAGGATGGGGGCCACGCATGCCTCCCCAAAGATGCGCAGGAACTCCGCCAGGCTGAGCGCTTCATTCAGCACTGCCTGCTGCACCTCGCTGCTGTCACCTCGATCCCCATCCCCATCCCCACCTGCCGCCTCCACTTTCAGCCCGGCCCCTGTGCTGCCGCCACCGTCTGCTGCGGCTGCCAGGCTTGCGGCGCACGCTGCGCTGCCGACCAGCGGCTCAAACGTGGGCGGCCCCGCAAGGATCTGCTGCAGCCGGTGCAGCGCTTCACGAGTCTCGGCCGCCCGCTGGTGGACGCTGGCGGTTTCGTCGTCAGCAAAGTCGATACCTCCCTCGGGTAGCGGGTTCCGTGCTGCCAGCTCAGCCAGCTCGCGTGCGCGGATCTCCAGACGCCCCAGATTCTCCTTTTCGTCCTGCAGGGTCTCCCAGTCATCGGGCGGGCCACGCTGTGCAGGACGCAGCGCGCGGCTGCCGGCGGTCCCCAGCGGCAGGCCCTCCGCCTGCGGGGGTTGTGAAGAAGCTGTAAGATAATAAATATCACGATACGAATGCAAGGCTTGGTGCACTATGAGAGTGGGCCAGCAACAGCGTGCTGTTGACGGTCGTCGAGCTGCAGGGCCCTTTGCCCTTTGTAGGGGACAACAGCCGCCCGGGGCCCGCCGTGCCCGTGGCACACTTCCCATGCAGGACAGTAGGAGAGGAGCGGGTATTTCCCACCCCTCCGCCGGCGCGGCTAGCAACATGTCACCACCCCTCTCCCCCAGCAGTATTACTCGCTGACATGTCTGACTGTGTCAGGGTGCTTCTGCTCTCCTAGCTACAGCAAAAACAACAGGGCTGGAGCAGCAGCCTGTCACCTTGATGACTCATCTCCACCACTGACAACTACTAATCCACTGTTTCCTTACCTTGCGCCTCTCCCGCTCCTCCTTCTGTAGCAACCGCCGCAGCAGCTTGTCCTCCGCCTCGCTCTGACGGCTGGTGGCGCGCTCAAGCGCCTCCCGCTTGCGGGTCTCCAGGTCCATGACCCTGGCACAGACATGTTGTCAGTGGGACGGGTGAGCAAGGTGGCCAGTGACCAACACAGTAAGGCACGCATGAGACAGCTCAAGCGCCTCAGGCTTGCGGGTTTCCAGGTCCATGACCCTGGCGCACGGCAGGACAGTGTCAGGGGAATATGTAACAATAGGTGACAGTGAACAACACAATAAGGCAAGCCCAGATGTTGTCAGGGGCATGGCCGAGAAAGAGCGACATTGAACAACACATTAATGCAACCATGAGACAGCCCAGTGCCTCTTTCCACTCACTCCCCAGCTCCCGGACTCTGGCTGAAGCAGAGTTACAGTCTGGTATCAACCAGTTACAAGGAAGAATCCAACAGGAGACCCCTGGTGGCCTCAGGGGTGGCAGTTGGGCACTGTCGGCATAGCATGGACCAACAAGCCTTAGAAATCTAAAACTTGGCGGAGGACCAAGAATGCTGCCCGTACACTGAAAACAGCGGCCCCCTAGCAGGCGGGCAGCAGACATGCAATGCAAGGAATCCCAAAAGCCCTGGCTCCCTTCCACCAACCCTAACTTGCTAAGACTCTGGCATGCTCTGCATCCTTCATTAGAATAATTTTGAAAAGCTGGTGGTGCTCAGCCAGCCGGGCCACCCCCATGAAACACTGAGTAAAAAGCAGTACCGTACCTGCGCAGCGCGGCTTGCGTGGACTCCACGCACTTGGGGCAGCACCAGTCATCTGATGGCAGGTCCCGCCAGTCCAGCCCAAGGCAGGCCATGTGGTACGACCGGGGGCAGGTGTCACACAGCAGCAGGGGGGACTGCTCGTGGTGGGTGGTCTGCAGGCAACATAAGGGATGAGGCAGGAGACGGGTCATGCAAGGTAAAAGCCGGGGCCAACCATGTGTGTGATATGCAACAGGACACGTATTAACAGCCTCCTTAACGCTGGGTGGGAGCTGTGAAAACCACGCCCACCAGCTGCTGGGCAGGGTTTGGCCTGAACAGTGGGGCAGCAAGTGGACCAGCCTGGCTCGCAGTGAGAGGCAGGGTTATGTGGCATGTTACCGGACCAAGCAAGATAGCAGTGCAGAGGCAAGCGGCTCCGTCACAGGAGACGCCCAAGCTAGCCAAGGGAGAGTGCGCTGCGGTACCCAAGGCTGGCAGTGAAATCTTTGCCAGGACTTCTTCCCAACAGACAAGCAGCCGCCTTGCCAGGCAATGCGCAGCAAAGCTGAGGAGACCAAAGTGTGGCGTTCCAGTCATGCTATCAACCAACCAACAAGTCCAAACATCAACCCACCCTGTGGCACTTGGGGCACTTGAAGTTGTTTTTCTCAACCTTGGGCTTGTGCTTCTCCTCGGCCAGCTTGCGCATCGCCTCCTGCGGGACAGCGGAGCTAGCAGTTAGGCCCAGGCCAAGCAGGCAGCTATACACATGGGTAGAGAACTTAATAACAATACAGTAGTAGGTATACCTATATCCTCGGGTGGGTCTCTTCCCTGCCATGGCAAGCCTGGCTGTGTATCCCAAGACGCCACATGGTCTTGGCAGCCTGTGCAAGTGGGAGGGCATGAAAGATAGCAAGGCATGCCTCGGCATCGGAATGATCCTACCTAGGGAAATGTCCTTCTCCAGGTAGGCCCAACTGGCGTGTTTATTCAATGGCTTCCGTTAAGTCCAAACCCAACCCATATAGCGCCTCAGCGCAGCAGGAGAAGTTTTCCCTGTGGCCAACTGGAGGACAGGGCGAGGCACACGCAAGGACCAGCGCTGCACATGCCACACGATGGGCCGAACGGCCTACCCACCCCAAAGCACACCTAGCAGCCGTCCCACCAAAGCTTCTCACCTTCTGCTGCTGTCCCACCGTGGCCAGCTGCTTTTGCGCTCCCTCGTCCAGCTGATCCAGTGGAACACTGTCCTCAGCCAGCAGCTGCAAGCATGGAGCGTTGGTATAGCATGCATGAATACACAAGACACGACAGCTGGTCCGTCTGCATGCCTTCATTTCCAGCAGGTGCAGGAGTTGGCATATAGTGTCCTAATCAGAAAGTCATCCGATCCAGGAGTCGCACGAGCTGCATGCACGGCAGCCATGTAGTCCAACGCACTTGGTGTATGGCTAATAAACGAACGGCGCTCAAGTAGTACAAGTAGAGTAACCCACTTGTTGTATGGCTAATAAACAAATGACTCAAGGACAGGTACACAGCTTGGTACAAGATGACTACAGCATGCACAGCGCCCAGCAGAGCATGGCTGCTAGGGAGGAACAAAGCCCGCGGGGTAGAGCACAGCAGGGCAAAGCAGGAGCGGAACGTAGCACACAGCCTGCACCCGTAAGACCAACTTGCCTGCTGGGAGGAGACAAGGGCTCGCAATGCAAACTTGGCAGGACCCACGCGCACAAAAGCCGGGTCGTGGGCACAGGTGGATGCCACTGCAGCACAGACACTTTATATTGATAATGTTAATGGGCCATGTCTTACACGACACGAGGGTGCCGAGTGGTCCGCCAAGAATCAAGTGATTTGGCAGGGGGTGAGAAAACCAGCATACCGCTGGGCATGCATACGTCAAGTCGAAAAGAGAGTGGGGCCCGATTGCCTTGTGCAAAGCCCTGCCCAAACGCAGCAGCGGTGAAATTCAAGAGGCGCGCCCGCAGGATGCAGGCAGGCAGGCAGGCAGACTGCGAAAGGGAGTGGGCCTGCCTGCCTCTCCCCTGCCTGCGTACACGGTTATGCAGCACATCTGCTGCGGCATCTGCTAGACACCTGGCCTGGGCAAGGCAGGTGCACCACAGGTGACAAGTGTGACTCCCACATCAAGCCCTGCCGTGCCCCAAAGTCCAGCACCATCAGCATCCTCGTATACTCACCAACAAGGACTTGCTTCACAGTGAATTGTTTTGCAAGGACAAAACCACGGCAATAACCAGGGCCATACCTGAGTTCTTGGCCTGGCGGGGGTCATCCCATGTCTTCAGACCCTTCTCCTCCGCAGCAGTTACTAGGTCTGAAATGGTCACACCCGCCTCGCCTGCCTCCTGCAGAATCTGCACCGCCGGCACCGCAAGCACACCACTGACAAGCCACAAGGGCGAAGCTCGGCAGCGGGAATTGTGGAGCGTCCCAGCGGCCTGCCACCCTCAGCACTTTCCCTACTGCGCTATCTTCACTCTCTGCTTGCTATCTTCACTCTCTGCTTGCGCGACTGGAAACCGTGCAGGCCATCCCTGTCAGCGCACCGTCTGTACTATATTGAACTGCACAGTACAGTGACTGACGCGCTGTGCCGACCAAGCTCAGCTGTCCAGTTTTCCAGGGCCCCCCTTCCCCCTGCCACCCTGGCAAGGCGGCACGTCCCAGCACAAAGCCTCCTAGCTGAGAAAAACTCATACTCCTGCATCTGGTACGCTCTCTGGCAGTACGATGTGTAAAATCATACACAGTCTAGGCAAGCCTCGCCCGCCACTCACCATAAACACTGAGTGCTTAATGGATCCGGGCTGCAGGCGTCGCCCCACCTCTTCCAGGCTCTCCACCATCGCCTGGCAACCACACACACCAAATGTTGGATGGAGCAGCAGTACACAGGTCAGCATCCTAGCAAGTCGAAGGGCAGCTCTGCCACGGTCATTATGGCGCTCCTCTGCAACACAGCCCCCTGGTTTGGCTGGAAGCTGCACCAGGCAGTCGCCAGTAGGTCGCTCTGACACCTTCTGTCTTGAGCAACCCCCTCGAGGAGGGACTCTGCCGCCGGGAAGCCGCAGCCCGTAAGGGGCCCCTCACCTGGACATCCGACGCCTGCAGCGAGGGCGGCGGGGGTGGCTGCTGCGACGCGGGCGGCGGGGGCTCCGGCGGACTGTGCGCCAGCCGGGGCCCGGCGCCCCATCGGCCCCTGCCCCTGCCCCAGCGGCCGCGGCCGCGACCCCGGGGCGTGCGGGCGGGGAGCGGCTTCATGCGGCCTTCTAGCCCCGGGTGGATGGGGCGGTAGTCTGCATGGGCCGGCGGGCGGGGAACAGGGTAAGGGGCGTCAAGGAAGCAGCCATGGCGCGACAAGGTGGGGATTTTGTTTCGCTGCACCCAAGTCCACCAAGCAGAACAGGTATTTCACTTTGTCACATCTACCCCATGTATCTGTAACCCCCCTTTGGCAGCAGCAAGGAAAGAAGATACCAGCTGCCAGCGAGGCATGTGTCACATGTAGCACGGTGCAGGGCAACCCACCGTCGTCGCTCTCAAATTCTTCATCGCTGGCGTACTCTTCCCTGGCCACCTGCAGCTCCTCCTCCACCTGCAGATTTGTTAAGGATAAAAATAAGTAAAATTGCAAGGGTGGCAGGCAGGATCGGGCGCTTCCTCCCTTTACACCTGCAGCTCCTCCTCCACCTGCAAAACTGTGAACAAAACTGTGTCCCCAATTAGCAGAAGTGCAACGGTGTCAAGCTGGATCTGTTCACAACAGAGCAAAAGCAACTAGCGTAAGTGCTACAATGTCAAGCTGGATCTGCTCGCAGAAAGCAAAAGCTGGCGGGAGTGCTACATAAGGAGCCTGCTTGGCAAACAGCAAGAGCTACTCCCATCCCCAGACAGCAACACCCTCGGTGGCTGACACAGCAAAACAACTGCCGCCCAGCCTGCTGAGATGCGCAGGCCTCCCACTGTACCCCCTTTGCCTCACAAAGATCTTTCTGGAACGATAGGGGAGGCTACCATAAAGGCCACATCAACCCCGTGTTGCTGCCAGCTAGCCTCAAATCGGCGTTGGTGGCCCAGGGACTTGCCTGGAAGTCGTGGTCGCCCTTCTCTCCCCGGTCAACAAAGGGCTTCCCGTCCCCCGCGCCCGGCCCCAGCCCGCCGGCGCCCTGCTCGTCATCCTCGCTAAAGGTCGACTCAACAAACTCCACCTCCCCCCCACGACGCCCCGCGGCACCGTCCTTGAGGGATGGCACCTTCAGCAGCGCCTGCTGACAGGCAGAGACAAGGGAGACCACGCTGTGAGGGCACAGTCGCGGGCTACGGGCACAGGGTTAAAGCACCCAGGGTAAGCCAGGCCAGGCCAGGGCTACCCAGAAGAGCAACTAGGACAACGCACGCTTCCTTGCGACCGCAGAACCCGACCTAACCACATTCTTAAACCTCAACCTGCTTGCTGCGCCTGCTTGCTGCCAGATACCACCTCAAGTGCGCTTACCTCCCTACCCCAGCCACCCCACCCATGCACGTGCTGCAGCGCTCCGTCATCATTGTACGACGAGTCTACAGCCTACCTAGACACCTTCCGCCGCGAGGGTCGCAGCCGCCCAGGTGATATCGCTGCCGTGCCAGATGCAGTCCTTGCAAGCACTTCTCCATCATAGGTGTCACACACATGCCCCTGCTTAGCCCCCATACCTCCCACCCTTCATCGAGAAGGTCCGAGACACCACTGCCTCCCCACCTAGCTCTTCCCAACCCACCCACCCACCCTCGTTGGTGGAGGTCTAAGTGGCCAGCCGGGTGCCTAATAGTGACCTAACCCTATGTGTGTGGCTCAGCCACTAGACCGAGGCATGGTACTCCCACCAACCTTCTGCCGAGAGGGCCGCAATCGCTCCGCCATGTCAGCCGGCAGCTGCTCCGGCAGGCTATACTTGTCCCGATAGAAGTCACACACATGCCAAACACAGTCCACCCCCGGCACGCCCTGCAGAGGTGACGTGCACTGCTGATGTTCTTAGACGGTTCACACGCGGTTTCATGGGGTTACCCACGCACACACCCAGTGCAGAGAGGGTGAGCCAAGAGTGGTACCTTTGGCAGGAGTCGCAGTGTGCCAGTGTTTTGATACCGCTACTGCCAGCCTCCACAGAGAGAGACTGCCACACCCCCGCAGTGCCGCCAGCCCAGCCAAACCGCTGCAAACTACCCAGCCTTGCCTCAGGCAGCCCCATCTCAAGCAATTCAGCCCACCATCCAGAGAGGCTGTTCGTAGGCATCTGTCATACGTGACTACGGTACTTGCCGTGACAGGCTCCGCCCACGCCACCGTCTCCAGCCACTTGCTCAGCAGCGCGGGTGTGAGCGCAGTGATAGGCGAGGGATGCCGTCGGTTCAGCGCCCCCCTCTGCACAGTGCTGTGCTGCCCCGCCGCTGGGCTGCTCTCCACACCTGTCCACTCCACTTCGTACGAGGCCTCCTCATGGCTGCTGGCCTGCGGCTGGCCCTGCTGGCCCTGCTGCTGCTGGAGCGGCTGCTCACCACCGCCAAAGCCTGCATTGCCCTCGGCAGCGGCTGCAGCGGCACCGCCGACGCTAGGACCGTCAGGCCCCTCGGTCGGGCCATTCGGCTCGCAGCCGGCAAGGATGCCGTTGGGCAGGGGTTGCGGTGCGGGCGCCGACGTGCTGTGCACGCTGCGCACCACGCAGGGCGCCAGAATGCCATCTGGCAGCACGCCTGTCAGCTCCTCACCCTGCGGGCGAGTATGACTCATTGTCCTTCCTTTCCTTTCTTTCCCCACACTATGTGACGGGGGAGCATAGTGCCAGTGCCCCGTCGCACAATGGGCCGCGCTTCGCCGCCCCAGAGGATTCCTGATGCTCTCTGTGGGTAACCCACGAGAAGCTGACACCCTGCTTCCCGGGCCACCCAGCCGCAAGGTACATGCACGCGTGCCGTAGAGGGGGGCAACCAGCAGACATGTTACCAGACAGAGTTCACTTCCACCTCAGCCCTCTAGTTTACTCACCACCACGAAGTTGTTTGTGAAGTGGGCCAGCACGCGGGTCGCCAGCTGTTCCAGGGGCTCAGTGGAATGGTGTACTAGCCGCAGCGCCCTCTCTTCATACACCGCTGGGAACTGAACGGGGGCAAGAAGGGCACCCAGAGAGGAGCTTTCATGACCCCTTTCTAGACACTTTCCTGGTGTCCCACCAGCTGCCCCTCAAACGTCCGGGCGGCATGGAGGAAGCCAAGAAACGACAAGCCCCGCCGAGCTTGCCTCGTGCGACGCTTGGCCCAGTACCAGTACAAGCACCTAGCCACGAACCCTGCCACTCCCCAGCCGCCCGGCTATTCGTTTTGTCGCATCAAGACCAACCAAACTGGCAGGCCCCCACAAGAGGCCACCTGGCGATCTCTCCTTGGGCCATGCCCACTCCCACCTGCTCCACCACCGACGCCACCTTGTGCTCACTGGCCACCGCCTCCTCGTACGTCATGCCCCCCTCCCCGCTGTACTTGCTGCTCCATGCCCTCTGCCGGTACAGGTTCTGCCGCTTCACGTACTCCCTGGGGCAGGGGAGGGCAGGGATCGGGAGATCAGCTTTTGCGGCGGTGGCCCTGGTGATCAGCGCCGCAATGGGTGCAACCAAGCGCAAGCACGGTCGCGACCGGCGCATCGGCGCGGCAAAGTCACGGGCCACCAGTCATGGAAGCCCTGGGACCAGCTTAGCCCTCTCTTGCTGAGGGCCGAGCGTCCAAGGACCGGTGGCTGGGGCGGCGAGGTGCAATCTATCGCCACTCACTCGTATTCCAGAAACACCTCCCCGGTGTAACGACAACAGAAGACCTCCCGCCTAGCATCCAGCCCGGCCGGCACTTCTAGCAGGGCCTGGTGAGGCCCAAGCTCGCTTCTAGGCATCTTAAGCGTCACTGGCAGACATGGCGAGAGGATGCCCTACGAAGGGCGTTCACGCAACAGCAAGCTGGGCTCGTTCATGGCGGGATGTAGAGCGGGAGTAGCATGCTTAAATTTAGACTCCTTTTTTCCACGCTATTAATCGCCAAGTGTATTTTTATTCCATGATGCACCCTAGTGAAAGCTTGTACTGATGGGTGAGCAAGTTCCGTGGGTTGGGCCATCCCAGTGCATGTCATGGTAGACGTCTCTGGCGTTTGATACTCCGCACCATTCCTTTTATGGCTATACTTATATCACTTGCGCACCCCAGGCCTGGGTGCGCACCGTGAACATGTGGACGTGCCCATATTCCCTATTCCCTCAGGACTGACAGCGAGCTTACAATGCTATGTTTGCATAGCCGGGAAGGTCAGGCTTCAGCACGCGTTGAGAGCATTCACTAGAATATGAGCGCGCCCGCCTTAGAAGCCGGCCCGTAGGACAACTTGCTTCGGCTTCTGCGTATTCCGAAGAGCGCCTGCTTTCCCATTCTGTGGCCGACTGGCTGTCCCACATTATAAAGGTACACTGCTGACACCAGATGGACCCGCACCCGGCAGGGTTTGAGACTGAAGGGAATCGCGTCCTCCCTCAACAGCACGGGTGAGGGTTCTGCATACACTGCTGTGAAAGGCACCTAGGTCTACACACAATAGAAACCCGATAAGGTGGCAGCCAAGGGCCCCCTGCTGCCAGCAGGCTGGAGGGCAGCCTTGGAGCTGCCACTGCCGGCGCCCTGGCGGGGGACAAAGGCGGTGTCAGCAAGGAGGAAGACTTCTTCACTTCAAGTACATAGCGTGGTGTGGGTCAAGTATGAGCTCGGATTCTTGCCTCTGCCTAGCGTGGCAAGCGCTACCCCCTCCAGGCATACCCCGACAATCATTGCATGGGGCAGCCTTGACGAGAGCGATACTGCCTGGGAGCGGTGAGGCTGCGGAAGTCAAAAGCCTGCATCAAACCCCCATGCTAGTATACAACCCCACCTGGGCACCAAAGAACTTGTATATGGCCCGCAAGGGTGGTGGAAAGCTGTAAGACTAGACCCAAACGCCTCGCCTGCAGCCAAGACTTTCACGCTTAATATTTCCATTGGCGCTCAGCTTGCCCAGTAGCAGTGCTGCAGCCTCGGGCGATGTACGGGCAGCGGCTGCTGACATGAGCGGCAGTGCTGGCAGTGAGCGACCCAAGGAAGACAGCCGCAAGGCTGCTGAGAGTATGCTAGGTGCGTGCTGGATAAGACTTGCAGCGGTCATGGGCCAGTCAGTGTCTTCCTCATTTAACAGTAACTGTTGTCCAAGAGCTCGTCAGAGGGGGCCTCGGTGTGCACTTACAGAGGCTGTGCACCCAGCATATAGCATATAGTGTGCACTAGCCGGGCTCCGCACTGAATTATGTGTTACGCTCAGTCTCAGGCTTGGTGGGCCTCACCTTCATGCGTCAAGCAATCTGCTGGGGCCTGCTGGGGGTGCACACCAGCCAAGCTGTGCAGCACTGCTGCAGCAGCGAGTTTCGGGTCAGAGCAAGCCCAGGTAGATCCATAGGTTCCATCCCAGCTGTGTGCTGCACACGCCATAGTCATTTGTTGGTGCAGCCCCGCTGGAAGCGTGCTGGTGTCGTCTGTCCTTGTGTCCCTTGCTGGCTTTTTTATACAAATATCTACGCCCAGGCCTCAAGGATACATGTTCTCCATGTCCGACTGATGCAGGCACTGCTGCTGGGCGCTACACACTCGACACCGATGCCAAGAGAGCATGAGCTGCAAGTGTGCATCTGTAGCTTGAGGAATGGCGGCATGGCTGGGTTGAAGGCCTTTGCACAAGGTTTCCCATCGCCATTTAGCACGATGCCCAAGGTTGCTGCTTGTGTTTTCCTTTTGGAGGTGGGTGGCAGGCAGCGCAATATGTATGTAGCTGGGACCTGTCAAAGCTTGATGCAAGGGGTGCAGTAAGGGCGAATCTGTGCGCCCGAGCCGGCAGGTTTCCCCAAGTCTGTGTGTGTGGGTGCCATCAAATGCATGAGGGATTCCGTTTGATAACCCCTGCCAAAACCAGGGCAGCGTGCCAGGGTTACTTTGATTGTGCCAAGGTTGCAACACCACTGGTATGTTAATAGCATGGGTGGCAGGGAATGGAACAGGGAGTGAGCTGAGCTGTATGAGCAGGCCTGGATGCAGAATGCGCCTGAGTAGCGCCTGAGAATATCGTTGGTATGTTAAACCCTTTCCTTGCAGGCCTCTCTGTAAGGGTTGTTTGTGCCGGTGGGTTGTAAAATGCTTCTCAAGGACTACTTGGTAAAGGGTCGCTCACAGCCTCGGCCAGCAATGTGGCAAGGCTCAGCCATACCTATCTGATTTTACACTCATGTCCTAGTAGAACTCTCCTGCTGCAAGTAGCAGCTGCTTGCAGCGCACCCCGTGCAGCAGCTCAGCGTCAGAAACCTCTTACAGGGTGAAGCGCACACGACCGGGGACGCGAGGTGCATAGACCAGATGTTGTACAGGGGTGCAGTGGGGGGCTGTACAAGGAGGCCAGACCGGTGCCACCCCACACAGTGAGTAAAGAACTTGTGCTCCATCGCGTACAGTATCACACATCCTAGTGCTGGAGAGTCACTCTCAAAGGGTACATACCAACAATATCAAATCTTGCGCACAGCTCGCACCAATGAAACACCTAAAGAATTGAGGGCTGCCTCTGCCTCACTTGGCATACACTACCCTAAAGCCTGACAGGCCTGCACTGCTCAGCGCAGAAGGCATTGCCCTCCTGTCGGTTTGACTAGCATCTTCTCTGCTAAATCCAAACGCTGCTTAGCTACAGCAATGCTCCCGCCGAATCTCGATGACACAATCGCTCTTGGGAATGCTGGTGCACAGCATGGCAAGGCCGTTAGCGATCTGCACACAGGCTCAAGGAGACGTGTTTAACACAGGTCGGCCAGTTGCCCCTGCCTCAGTGACCCGTAAGCACCAAGCCTGATGCAGCTACAGCACTAGCAGCTTGGTGTACCGCTGTGTTTACTTGGTGAAGGCAAATGGCTAGAGGTACGCCATCGTTCCTCTAGCCGGGGCATTGGTACCGCTGCAAGCGCACCTCATTGTCACTAAGGAACATCTGGTCGCTTTGGTCGACAACCCCAGAGAGAACCCTGCCAGCGCAGTTGGCGCAGCCACCTGCAAGGCACCGTGCAAATGCTGCCTTCCATGTCATGAGCTTGCCGAGGGAAGCGTAGGATTCAGGAATGCCACAGGTGCGACGTGTTTGCAAACTAGCGGGTTTTCCAGCAGCTACATAACGCCTAAGCAACCCCCTGCAAAAAGCATGGCAAGAGCTGTGAGGAGTTGGGCACCGCTATAAGTTGCACCTCCCCAGGCAACATATCAGCACTTCGAGCTGCACGCAACCATGCTTGCCTGCTGTGCAGTCAAAGCCGAGGTCAACACCCGATGCCTCAACAGCATCTAGGATGTAGGTTGCATCATCGCAGGGAATGGTTTCCTGGCGGCCTTCCTTGGGGATGTTGAAGGTGACCTGACAGGAGTGTTCAAAACACACCACTCATCAGTTCGTTTCTGGAACACAAACTAGGGTTTGTGGTGTTCCAAGGCCTCACCGCTGTAGGCACAAACCGTGACTAGTCGTTGAACAGGCACCTAGGCCAGGCTGGCAGCACTGGTGGGAAAGCTCTGAAATTAAGAGCGCGCAGCAGTCCTCAAATACTGTGGCCGCCGCTCTTTGCCAAACCCCAGAAACCCAACTAGTTATGCCCACCTTGTATGTGGCAGTGCAAGGCCGAGGGCGTGGGATCCGGGCCACCTGAGGCTTAGGGAACACAGCATTCCTGCTAAGGGCAACGACGTGAGCCATGGGTTTCAAATGACGACCGCAGCGTCTGCTGATGATGGCGGTGCGCCGCCGCACGAGACGCAGTAGTTGAAGTTGAAGGAGGAGGGCAAAAGTGAGCAAAAGGGACCTTGAACAGAGTGCAATGCTCCTCGCTGCCTGCCTATAAGGGTGGCTTAGTAAACTGCGAGCTGGCATGGGGTACACGTGCCGCCTCACGCGCAGCAGGGGTACGAGCATCATGTCGCCTGTCTGAGGTACACGCCCTCTGGCACGTGCAAACTGCTTGTAGAGAAGTGGGTCTCGTAACTTCTCCCATGGAGGGACGCCAGTGGAATTTGATCACAAGGTGCAACGCAGGAAGATTACATGCTGGACTTGGACGAAAATACACAGCACATCAATGCCTTGATCTCAACCAACAGCGCAAACATTTACCGCAAGGATAGCTGCCGACTTTACGGTATGTCAAACCCAAACCGCTTACGCACCAGACAGGCAGGGCTGCCTCATAATCAGCCAGTGTAAGAGGACATACCATTTATATGCACCCCGCAAGTTTCGGTACAGCAAGACAAACAAAATTGTACAGAGCATCGGGGGAGCAGACGGTGTAGGACTTGTGTAGAAATGAGTTGATACCTTGCTGTAGCCTGCGATACCACCAGTGCTGCTACCTTGACTTCCTGCCCTAAACGCACTGATGTGCTAAGACACATATGCAAATACGTCAAACTTTTTCCTACGCCTAACACAATGCCAGCAAAATGTACCGCCGTACCAGCTGCACACTCATACCTAGCTGGGTATGGGACCAGGGCAGATACACAGCTACAACACATCCTCTTCCTACGCCGGCACATTGTCAGCAATATGCCCCAGCAAATGTGTATAGCGCCCTGCGGGCTGCCCTTCCAAAGTTGCCCTGGCACTTCTACTGTCTGCCCAACTTCTACTGTCTGCCCACAAGGCATGTATGCCCAAGCCTGAAAGCTGATTTTCCTAATATGGGGCCTGCCTAGCCAAATCGCTACTACGGCGCCTTGCACACAGAACGGCAAAACAAGAGCCAGGCTCGCCACCTTGAAAGCCTAGCTTGCAGAGTTGAACATCTCAGGAAGAAGAACTGCTAGTGGGAGCTTCTGGGCTACACATTCCTACCCACCCGTATATTTGCTCACTCTCAAGGGGGCGAAGTCTTGAAGGAGGGAGGTCGGCTGCGAATGCCCAAGCTTCTCCCTGACTACCCACCTCCTACATACCTCCCTAGCTCGCCAAACGTCCCCCTCTTACCTAATCCCGACCTTGCCAACATTGGGTGCCTGCCTGGGAGCCACCAGACTAGCTGAAGAGGTCATCTCTGTGCCAGTCAGTGGCCGGCGACGCCGCATGCTCCGCTGCCATCATCACGAAACCTCCCTCGTAGTCTCTCTCCCGCCCCAGGATCCCGCCGTCGTCCATCTTAGGCAGCACCTGGGTGATACCCAGACGGAGTCCGAGCTCTTGCAGGCGCGCAGCAAAGGCATCAAACATGGCCTGCAGGGAAGGAAGGATCAAAGAGGGCAGCAGTGTGCGTAACAAGTGACCTGGGTGCTGCCCTGTCTGGAGGTGAAATGCATGCCTGTACCTTATGTTGGGCCATATGTATAACAGCGAAAATGGGCTCCACTGCCAGTTGACATTGTAAATGCACACATGTGCAAGCACACGTAGGTCACTGACACTGAGTGTTGCACAAAGCTCTGCCCTGCCACGCCTCAGTGCAGCACCTCCAAGAGAGGCCCAACCGGCCATTTCTTTTGGTGAACCATGGGCCAGTGTAACCGCCGCAAACAAACAGCATGATCGTGCCATAATCCCTCACCTGTTCGCGCACAGCACAGCACAGCAGGGCACGCCCGCCAGGCGCCAGACGGTGCTTCAGCACACATGCCACCATCTCCACCATCGGCCACTCATACAGAATGTCAGTGCCCAGCACCACAGGGAAACAATCATCTTCTGGCAGGCCTGGGGCTAAGCGCCGACCGCCGTCGGCGCTACAATGGCGCCGTGGGCTGGGGATGCCGCTTGCAGTCATAGTCACATCAGGGCCGCCTGCTGCTGCTGGCGTTGATGACAGCAACCCCGACAACTTCTGCTGAGCCTGCTGGGCCTGCTGAGCCCGGCGGGGAGAGTGGAGGTGGGCGGCACCTGGGTGAGGGCGAAGCTCAGGGGTGTGGCGGTGGATATAAGCCACCGAGTCGGCCCAGTCCAGGAAGCGCACATGCATGTTGCGCTGCACACGAAGGTGCACAAAGCAGGACCAATCAGCATTAGGCAAGGTTTCGTGCCAAGTCCCTGGTTATTTAACAACAACACACGATCGCTGCAGTGAGTTTCTTGGGGGGATGCACCATGCACGGCAGCAGCCAGGCCTGGTTGGTGCTTCCGGTTGGTGCAGGAAGGGAGTGAGGGCGGGTGCCTGCCGCTGTCACCAGGCACGTCTCAGGTCATGGGTCAGGTCACAAAGTAAGCCCACACACCCAAGTGTACCGCAATCCCCCCCAGTACAAGTGATCACAGTACATTGGCGCTTTTCGTAAAGCAGCAGGGCAGCCCCTGGTCCACTACCTCCACGATTCTCCCACCCAAAGAGCAGCCGCTGGTGGTGGAAAGAGTCTGCTAGTTGTCTGCCATCCCCTCCTCCCACTCACCGCATCCCAGGTCTCGGGCAGCTGCTGCAGGGCCGCCTGCTGTTGCTGCTGCTGCTGCTGCTGCTGCTGCGTCCGCTGTGAGCCTGCTGCGCCCACTGCCTCCGCAAAGAAGTCGTCCAGGTCGCTACACTCCGAGGCGTCCTCAGGATCAAACTCCAGCTCCGCCTCCGCCCCACCCTCGCCACCACAACCCACATCTCCTACACGTTCTCGTGTCTCTACTCCTGCCGCATTCGTGGTCTCCAGCTCGCTGCTATGGCTGCTGCTGCCGTTCAGGTCTTGCCTATGCCTCAGGGCCCCAGTGCCATGCCGAATGGCATCTGCCAGCCCTTCGTGGTGGTGGCCATTAGCAGCGGCCAAGGTCTCGGGGTTATTTGCACCACGGCTATCGGCCCCCTGTAGTCCTTCTACCTGATGGCCTTCCTGCTGCTCCTGCTGTGCATGCTGCTCCGCGGCACCAGCATTGAGGTGCATGCAGGCCCTGAGGTTGGCCAGGATGGCTTCCAGGTAGTCAGTCATAACTACCTACAGTGGACCAGAAAGATGATTCCAAGAATCTTCAGTTCCCCTGATATAAATCCGAAAGGGGGGAGGGATCCAGGGTGAGGAGCCATACCCGAACCCACCTTGGATCGTGGAGGGCTGGCTAGCACAAGAATTGACATCAGGGCGGGCGCTTCAGCCTAGGCAAGCCCATCTGCCAAGCCTTGGGGGGCCTTTGTGGCTGTACCTCCCACCACACCCTGGAAACCTGCTTGATTCAGCCAGCGTCATAATGGATGAGGACGAGCACTACAAACTGCCCATACATCCGGCCACCAGCAAGCTGCCCAAAGCCAACCAGTGTCAGGTGAAAGAGCGCCCCAATTGCTCAGGGACCGACAGTAAGCTGTCCCAAGCACCATTTACGGTCACGGTTTGGCAAATAGCGCGCCTGCTCAACTCTGCGACTTGGGCTCCACTCCTGGCACTGCACCGTCACACTGACGTGCACCAGGGCTCACCTCTGCGGCCCCCAGCTGTGCTGCCAGGATCCCGCAGGCGCCGCAGCCACTGCCAATCTCCAACACCCTCTGGCCCCTCACTATGTCCGGATGGGTTGCCAGCTCCCTACAGATACAGCCCCACGGTGACGAACAGGCCTCAGCGACAGGGTGGCGGCACACGGTGAAGGTAGGATATAGGGTACGACACGTGCGTAGCACCGCGTGCAGCAATAGCTTCTGAGATGTGTGGCAGAACTGCGAGTGAAAAAGCCTCCCTCCACAACAGCTAGTCAGCCAGTCACGCCAGCCTACGATGACCCCCGTGGGGCCAGTCCCCAGAAACAGTCAACAAAACGGCAGGTTTCATGCTACAAATCTGGCTCACACACCTGCACAGAGTGTGTGCCACAGTCCACAGCTTGGCGCCCACGCCGTCACCCAGCGCCCCCTCCTTGATCACTACCGGCACCCCCTCGTAAGAGAATTCTCGGACCTGCAGTTGGGGCGCGCACGGTTAGGCGGGACACAAGCAGCTGCGCTCAAGGGAGTTCTACAGAGACAGCGGTCCTTGGGCGAGGGCTAGATATCTGGAGCCGCCCCTCGGCTGCTGAATTTGCAGCAAAAGCGGTGGTGCCTTCATGCGTCCATGCACCTAGACAGGCAAACAACAGCTGCCACGGGCGGGTGTCAAGCAAGGCTTGCTAAGGTTCATCGTGCATGGTGCGCTCGCCCTAGATGCTGGTCTTGAAATGCCACCACATGGCGATGGAAGCATACAGCAGAATGCCCAGGCTATCCGGAGTTGTCAACCGAAGGTTACCGGATTGACTCACCTTGTTTGCGGTGGCCATAGGCCCACTGCATGCCGCGATGATGTCTGAAGCCAGCTCCAGCTGTTGCTCATCATCTGCAACATGAGCGGGGTCAATTCCCTACCATACATGCTGCTTGGGGGCCTGAATGTAGCGCGTGCATGGATAGGACTGAAGGATCCATGTGACAGCAAGCCAAGCAGCTGGCGGGAAAGGGTCAGGCTGAAGGAGTCAAGACACAGGAGGGACCGGCCTGTGGGTCTGTCAGCTGACAGCAAGGCGACAAAAGTGAGGCTGGCCTGCCCACCTGTCCTTTTGAGCAGCCGGGTAAGAATCGGCACCGCCCCAGCCAGCCGGGCCTGCATGCATGCATTACATTGTCTATTCATGCCGTGAAGGGGAGCCATGGCCTCCCTGCTTGTAAGAGCAGAGAAGAGTGATGGGAGAAGTCATGTGGATTTCCCGCGGGGCACCAGTTGGTCGCATGAAGGCTAGGAAGGCAGTGGCTAGCCAGTGATGGACTGCCGCAGGCAGACTTGAGGTGACCAGTTGCCCTGCGGTCCTCTGCGCTCGAAAATCCCGTCTATGTCTGCTTCAGATTGTACCCAGTGCCGTGTCCAACGCTGCCCCTCACAACTGCGACACTGCCAGCTGCCAAACTAGCCACAAGCCACTAACTTCTTCTGCATACGCCTCCTTGGCGTCTACGGCAGTAGCAAGCTCCTGCAATGCTTGCGTGAGCCTGTAACACAAAAACTAGGGTCCTGTCCGGCAGGTTCAGGACGGGATGACCCCTTGACAGTACTGCATGCACCTGGCCCACAGCAACGTTACTTGAGCAGCCAATCAGGCATAACGGGTAGAACAAGCGCACCTGGACTGGTTAGGACCACTCGCGATTAACGCGAGCCAACCTTCTACTCTCTCGGAAGCAATCAGCAGGTCAAAAAAAGAAGCCTCATCAGCCATCTTGTCGCCTTGGAGCCGAGCTGCAGCGCTCAAAGTGCTTCGTGAGAGCTTTGTGCCTACGTGCCTGCGTGCCTGCGGCCCCAGAAACGGCAGGTCTGGTGGCCTGCTGAGCGTGCTTTACATGTCCTACGCAGGGCGCAAGGAAGCTGCTCTTCAGCATCGTCAGGTGCTCTCTTGACAACAGTAAACAACCATTGACCCACTTGTGCAGGCAACAGCTGCTGCGGCACCGATATTCACAATGACGGGGCACATGATTCACCGTTCAATCCACTCCCCGCGCTACTGCCAGAGCAGGTTCTTGAGATCATTTCTTTACCCACGGCGCAGCTATGGTATGTCCCCTCAGCCATCGTGCAGGCGCCGGGCGTGGGCTGGCAAGGACAACAGCGAAGAAGGAGCTGATGGCGTGAACATTGACGAGCTGGCAGCCCGCCTGGCAGCCGAGGCAGAAAAGATGAGGCAGAGTGGAGAGACACTAGATGTAGAGGCCTTGAAAACCTTTGATGAAGGAGCGGTGCTGCCCCTAGATGCGTCGGCAAGCCCCCTGGAGCTGCCAGTTGAAGAAAGCCTGTTAGAACCACTTGGGTTCCAGGTGAGTGCTATTGTGGACAATGCTGTGGCCACCTGGGTTCCAGGTGAGTGCTATTGTGGACAATGCTGTGGCCGCAAACAGAAGGATATCCGCCTGTGGATTGCCAGGCTTTTGCGATTTGCAGTGCCTTGCAAACTGCGTCCGAACTGAGGTCTTCGTACCATGGCATAAGAATGCATCTCTGTTCTGGCGGAGAGGTTCCTGTGGATCATTTCGGTGTCCAGGGGCAGTGCATTGCTTCTCGTAAGGTAATTTGAGCTGTGTCGGGCTGTCCTTGTCAAACTCGCTGGCCGTGCTGCACTCTGGCCAGAAGTAGCAGCGAATGCCTGCCTGCTCCAGCCCTGCGCTTTACACCCCAATGTCAGTGCATCGACGCAGCGCACGTGGTGGTGCCTGCAGTCGACCACCGGTGAGGACGACATGCTTCGCGAGGTTGGGGATGGCGGCTTCTTTGCTTCTGAGTTTGAGCTGGAGGAGCGGCTAGGCCAAATCAGTATCCAGCAGGTGAGCCCGGGGAGCCCGGGGAAGCTACGACTGGTTGTAGTAGTACTACTAGTAGGAGGTCCCACCCACAGCTTCAAACAGGCGAGTCCATTGCCTGCCTGCAGGTGGAGAGGTCCTTGGACCTTATAAGGTCCCTACCCACCGCGTCTTGAGTTTGTGTGCGTGTGTGTGCCTGCCATGCCTGCCTGCCTGCAGGTGGAGATGTCCTTGGACCTTGTAAACTCCCTATTCACCGCGTCTTGAGTTTGTGTGCCTGCCATGCCTGCCTGCAGGTGGAGAGGTCTTCTGACATGGTGGAGGCCCTACCCACCGCCTCTACCAGGAAGTCCATGGCAGCAGTCATTGCCTATGTGGCCAGGTACCACAGTGGCCTTCCCTTTCAGGTGACAGCTTCCGAGACCCCCCTGCATGCAAACTCCCAACGTCAAGCTCGTGTTGAGCTAGCAGCATGCAATGAAGCATTGTTGCCTGTGTGGAGCGACGGCGCGACCGCATCTTGTTGCAGGTGACAGTTGCAGGCAACTTGCCTGATGCGCAGCGCCCATTTAAAGTTGGCATCCATGTTAGGAAAGCCATTATGTGCCAGGTCTCACGGCGGAGGGATGAAGCTGGGGAAGGTGTAGCAACACTGGGTTTAAAACCCCTTCCTAGGGTGGAAGGGTGTAGCCCTGCTGAGTGACTTGGAGACCTGAAACTGTGTGCAATCTATCTGTCTATGTACTCGGAAGGCGCGCCGGCAGGCTGCCAACATGCGTTATGCTGGCTTTTGTGCAGGAGCCTGTTTATGTAATGCTGAAGGAGTACCTCCCAGGAGCGAAGAAGGTGGCTTGCAATGAGCTGCAGGTAGGTAATTAGCCTCTGTCTGTGCATGGGGCTTGACACCCTGGCGCATAACATCAGGAAGCAGCCAAAAGCGTTACAGTTTGGAGCACTTGCCCCAGTGCGCTGTTAGTTGTTTTTGCGGGCCAGGACTTGGTGTGTGGTGGTGGTATTAGGTGATGTGGGGAGGGCCCGGGGCAAGGCTAGCGCCCCCAATCCAGCATGTGCGGGCTAGCCAGCTGCCAGCACAGCACCCCTAGCTGTCCTTCCATCTGGCTGTCACTTTGAGTTGATTGGGTGGCTTCATGCAGTGTGCATTGTATTTGTTGTCGTGGTGAGCCTAGTGCCTGGCTCTGACTCAACCGATCATGGTTGCTCTCTGTTCAACGACGTCTTGTATTGAAGGAAGTGTTAGGTTTTTGTATTTGCAGGTTCTGAAATACATGACCGGCATGCCACGCGCTGGGCGCAAGTGGGAGCGAGCCAAGGCGCCGCTAGCACGAGAGCCACCGGTCGCTCAGCTGCTTGGTAAGCCGTTCATTCTTAGTCTCTCCCACTGTCATCATGACATCATGCCAGTTGCGAACCCAGCGGGTATGGCCTCTTTTTGTGCCAGCCTGTACAGGCTCAGCTATGAGAGTTGCACAGTGATTTGAAGCCAGGTAGCTTGCGCTAGCAGGGGTCTGGAATGGTGCTGCCGCACTCTTCACCCACCAACAGCTTGGGCGCCTGTTGTAAGCGCCGACTGGGCAGACACCCAGCGGTTGTGGCGGGCTACGCTAGACACTCTGTCTGGTAGCAGCCCTCATTGTTCACAGCTTGTATGTTGCAAAGCATGTGGCCGGCAAGTGGTCTTTGCCATGCCGCATGGCAGCTATTGAGTCTAGCTCTGTACTAGCATGATAGTGTAGGCATGCTGTGCTGTGACCCGCAGGCTACTTTGAAGCCGGGCTCAGTGAGAGTGCAGAGGAGGTCCTCCAGCCCTCCATACCAGACAGCCCCTCACAACAAGGCTCCCCCGCCACCCGTGCTACGCCCAACGTGCCCGCGGCTGACATAGCGGCCCTGGAGGCGGCCCTGGAAGCAGCTCCCGATGCCGCCGCTGCGGTCACGCCTCCCGAGGCGGGGGTAGGCCCTCTGGAGAGCACCGTGTGGGTCGTGATGAAGTGGGAGGGGCTGACGCCGGTGGCGCTGTACCCCTCGTCGCCGCAGCAGCAGCGGAGCGGGTTTGGCATGCTGTTTGGGGAGCGGGACTCGCCCTTCCGGGACCGCATACACATGCTGAGGTGAGGCGGCTGGCTGGATGCTGGGGAATGGGCCCGTGGCGCACGTGTGCGTGTTGGGTGGGGTAGGATATTGTAGGCCTTGGGGAGGTGCCGCGGCATGGTCTGCTCCCTATGCACCAGTATCATCCTGTAAGAGTTAAGTCAATATCACAGTGCGGATTGGGGAAAGGGAAGCCCTTCCCGTAGCTTTTGTTTGCGCTCGCCTTGCGCTCCCCATGTCAGGGCCGTGTGAGCAGAGGCCAGGTGTGGCAGAGTGAAATCCATCCAGGCGTACTGCCCCCCCTCCCCAGGACGGGTAGGCTGACAGTGACCCAAACACCTGGGTCGTAGCTTGTTATTATTGATGCTTGTCACAGGCATTGTGATGCCCCGCAGGCGTCTCTGCCGCGGTTCAGTTGCAGCCTTGGCTGCCCACTGTGGCATCGTCCATGGCTCCCTATGCTTGGGTGCCATCCTCTTGCATGCCGCTGAGCAGCTTCCTTGCTATCTCCCTGCAGGTGCATCTGCCGCGCCTCCCTGGCAGCACTTGCCTACTGCCATGACCGCGGCGTGGTCCATGGATCCTTAGGATCAGGTTCCATCCTGCTCAGCACCTTTGAGGATGCCGAGGCAGACCAGCTGATTGTGAAGCTGGACAACTTTGGGTTTGCCAGGCGCATTGTTCCGGCTGGGGTGAGCCCCACTAGCAGCATGGACGGAAGTGAGTTGCTGGTGGTACCCCTACTGTGTTTGGCCGCTATGCCTGCAAGCTTGGTGGCATGGAGGGTCACTCTTTTCTCCACTTGTGGGCCGTGTGCGACTACATGTGTGGGTCGTTATGTGTTGCACTGGAGTACTGCTCAAAGGTAGCCTGCTTGCTCGGCCGCATGTGAGGCTCTACTTCCAGGCACAGCGTTTCTGCAGCCACAATTCTGGCTGTCACGCAACCTGACTAAGCAGTCAATCCCATCTTCTCCCAGCCCAGTAACCCTGCAGGGCTTGTTCTCCGGCCCCATTATCGTTGAGACACCCGCTCCGCTCACAAAGCAACAGTGCCGCGGCTCCTGCTTCCCTTGCAGCCGAGGGCAGCTCTGTGCTTGTTCCCCAGCCCAACCTGGGGGAGGAGACCCCCCTAGCCATGGGGCAGAAGCAGGACCTCCGTGCCCTGGCCATTGTTTTGCTGGAGTGCCTGTTGTCGTCTCTGGCTGAGGGCGGCCCGTCGCCAGCAACCTCGGCGGAGGCGATTGAGCGGGTGCTGGGGGAGGTGTTTCAGTGGGACGTGAATGAGTTCAGGTGCGGGGGGCACCGCTCCTGGAGAACTCGTCCCTCCCCCCGTTGACATTGAGTGCTTCGCCTGCCGTGCCATGCATGTGCCCTTCCGCTGTATATCTCACAGTTACGGTGCAAGGTCTGCGCAGGTCGTCCTGCAGCTGTTCTGCAGAACCGAATGTTTTGACCAACGCCAAAGTCCCCGTCCGCCCTCTGGGTTGTGTGCAGGCAGTACTGTGCAAATGAGCCTGACTGGGGCACTGCTGCAGCCTTCCTTGATGACGAGAACAAGGCTGGCTGGTTACTGATAGAGGCATTAGTGCATGGCAGGGCGCCTGCTTCGCTGCTGAAAGAGAGTCTGTTCTGCCAGCTATAAGGACAGACTGTGTACGGCGTGCTTTGCTTCTATGCTTGGCTATTTATGCAAGCGGCTGGTGGATGGGGTTGCTGTCCATCAGATTGTCACGTGGAAAGTTTTCAGAAGCAAGTCGAGGGTGTTGCAGAGTGTTTGGGTGGGCTACTGTTAACCTGAAGTAGGGCATGGCTGCACTGTACTGCTGGCATTATTTTTCCTTACTTCCTCGCATTGAGTTTTACAGTTGTTACTTCATTTTCATACTTGACTCCACATATCAATCGTGCAAGTGCTGGTAAGGCTTGTTACTGTCTGTTAAAATCCTGGAGGATTGGGTTGTCATGTGGGTAAGGTATAGAACTCTGTGAGTCTCTTATCCGAATGCTAGAATGTGGGACAAATTAACAGTGCCATTCCCGTTTGGAACAGAAACACATGAACCCCTACCTTTGGGCACTTTGCCAAGTCTGGGCCTACCCTCCTTGGTGGCACTTACTGCTACTTGAGGGAGTTCCTGGCTTGAAGCTGAAGGTCGTCTATCAGAAGCCAGTGATAGACGACCTGAGCAACACTTGTGGCTGCTTGCCTGAAGCGAGGAAAGGAGCTGCTGTACATCATCATGAGGCCTCGTGGTGCAATGATAGCTAGCTGGTGCGATTACTTGGGGTTGATGAGGGCAGCATGATTTCGCAGTGTGGCTATGATGTACCGGCCCTGTACTGCCCATCAGCCGGCGGTGTTCCCTTCCATCCCATTGATGATGATGGACGAAAAGTATATCACGATCGTATTGTGAGAAGCTCTTGGGGTATTTAAGTGTGTTGTTCCAATCAGATTACATCCATTGGAGTCTTTGGCTGCGAGGCGACACATAGCAGTATGGAGGGCGGGTTTGAGGTGAGGTTAACTCCTCTGTGCAACAAAGACAGGGATGAGTCCAAACTGCTCATGATGTGTGATCAGGGGTGATGCCTAAACCGGCCAGCAAAACCAGGACTTGAGCGAAGACAAGACAGTCTAGCATGCGTTCCCCTTCTTGATGAAAGCATGAGGCACAAAGAAGGGGGCCGTGCGTTAGCCACTGCCCAGCCCAGCTCGCTTTGGTCTCGCCTGACCAGCGTGCTGCCTCAGGTGGTGCCCTACTATACCTACCCTGCCCTTTCTGCAACCACATGCTTGCCCCACGCCTTTCCCTGTATGCAGGGCGGCCCAGCACGCCCGCCTCCTGTGCCCAGGATGGTGATGGACTTTGTGCAGTACTTTTACAGGCATATCAGGTGCGCAGCGGTCACCCTGAGCAGGGTCGTGCCTGCCGTGCGACAGGCACAATAGCAGTCTGGAGCAGCAGCACCCAGCAGCGGCAGCCACTGCCGGGCGCAGCCAATCATGTTTAATAGCGGAGCGCGCTTTCCTGGCTCTCATCAGTATGGCAGAACTGGGGGTTTCAGCTGAGTAGCTGACGCAGTGGTACCAGAGTAGCCCATAGCAGCCTGACCTGAGTTGCGCCTGACGCCCTCAAAGCCCCCGCGCCTGCTTGCATGCAGCGGGGACTAGTTATGCCTAGATACCGCTTCTACAGCTCCACAGTATGTAGCTAGACACGGTGCTGATGTCCCAGCCCTGCTATTACTGAATCTGTTGGGAGTTCAAGGTCCGCAAGCTCAGGTGTGATGTGCAGCCACGCCTCCCTCATAAGGGAGCGTGTCTCGAGCCCGAGGCTGCACCATGTGTCCCCTGAATGTGCTTTGCAGGGAGCGAAACGTGCGTGAGTCTTGGGTGATGTACAGCCACACCTTCCCCCACCTCAGCGAGCGCTTCTTTAAGGGCACCGCCTGGCCCACGGTTGACGTCATCTCTCACCTGGCAGACGACGATCACATCTTCTGCATCCTCTACAAGGTGACTGTCATCTTTTGCTGGTTCAATCGTGTGATATCTCCGTTAGTCATGTTGTAGCTCGCCTGGTGACAACCGCCTCTGCCGCATCCTGAACAAGGGCTTGGCTGGCTAGAGAGCTGGGTAGGCGACATGGGGCACAGGTAGTGTGAGAAGCAAGCCAATTTGGCAGCGTCAGGGCTGCGTTCGGGGTAATAATATGGTTGCTTTTGGGTATAGGATGTGTAGTTGCCTGTCATGCACCCGCGCCATCACAACTCACCCCAAACGCAAGTGAAGCACCCTCCCAGGGCGGTGATGAGCTCAGCCAAACACATTCTGACACCTCTTGTGCGAGG
Organism: Parachlorella kessleri; assembly: GCA_001598975.1. Taxonomy (NCBI): domain Eukaryota; kingdom Viridiplantae; phylum Chlorophyta; class Trebouxiophyceae; order Chlorellales; family Chlorellaceae; genus Parachlorella; species Parachlorella kessleri. The sequence continues at coordinate 31,208 of BBXU01000333.1, forward strand.
GCGGCGAACACGCTTGCTCGCTGAACGCAACACAGCTGATATACTTCCTGAGCCCTGGGATGATGTAGTAGCTCCGCTTCCTAGCACTGTGTTTCGTGTTGCTTGGCTGTGCCTGTCACTTGTTGTCCGCTGCTGTGCGTGACAGCGTTCCTGGCAAGTCTCTGCTTGGACGCAGACTCTACAGTGCATGGTTTGTCGCGGCCACATTCGATGATGTCGCATGTGCACATAGCCTCCCCTGCATCACGTGTCCCTGCTGTGGTCGAGAGCTCTGCCTACTGCCCCACCTGTCCAACACAGGACACCTTCTTGCGTGGGCTTGACAAAGCATTCCATGCACTTTTCAGATGGCTTGCCATCCTCATGCTTAAGGTTTACTGCTGCTATCACCCATCTCCCCACCCCAACCTCACTGTGGGTGGCATGGGACAGATACCTTGGTTCGGTGCGGCATCATGCTGCTTATATGACTCATCCCTATCCCCATCACCCTTCCCGCAGGAGATGTACTACCGCCACCTGTATGCCAACGCCAAGCCCACGCTGGCTCAGCGGGTGGAGTCGTGGGACAACTATCGCGAGCTCTTTGGCGTCATCCTCAACTCCAACCTCAACATGCAGCTGCCCAACGGCTGGCTCTGGGACATGGTGGACGAGTTTGTGTACCAGTTCCAGTCGTTCTGCCAGTACAGGTCGGTATCTGAATTTCTGTGGAGAATGCTGGTCAGTACACATCTAACTGAAGCCAGGCAGTGTCTCAATAGTGGGTAATGGTGCTGCCCGTTGGCCATGCCGGTGGCCCATCTGTGGGCCCGTGACCGTTGCAAGCCCTTGATAGCCGGCCTGAACAGGAGGCTTAAGGCAAAGTTGTGTTGGGCTTGGCCTCTCACTGAGTACCATATGTGTGAACCAGAGGACTGTGCGGAGGCTTGGGGAGGGGCAAAACCCCCGGGGAGCTTTGAGTTGCAGCTTTCGGGAGCAGCATTTGCTTGGAGCACAGGCATCCATTGTCATGGCAGCCCCGACTGTTGAGTTGCAGGGGCAAGGTGGCTGGCAAGACCCCAGAGGAGATTGAGGCTTTGCGGCGGTGCGAGGGGGTGTGGGAGCCCTCGGTGAGTCATGGGTTTTGTTGTACGCTGCGGCGGGCTGCGCTTGCAAACCTGTGGCAAGAGTCTGCGGGATGAGCATTTTCCCAAGAAACCGTGCAAGGCGTGTGGCAGGTGGGCCCCAACTGGCAGCCTGGGTCCTTACCTTGGATGTACCGCTGCAAAACTTGACGTCATGCTGCCCTTCACATACAGCAAGGCTACGCTAGTCTCAATCTCCTGCAACAGGTGATCACCTTGCAACTGTACAATTGGTCTACTGCAGGCTGTTGCCACCTATCTGCTGGAGCTGGTGACGCGGTCGGGGATCCAAGACGAGCTGCAGCAGCCGGGTGAGTCATGGCGGGGCGGGGTGTGGGGCAGCAAGGGGCTCGCTGGTAGGCAGGCTGTCAGGCTGTCAGACAAGGGTTTTGGGTAGTTTCCCCCAGAGGGGCTGGGACCCTGGAGCTGACTTCATGACTGGTTGGGCGGGGAAAGTGGAAGGTGGCAAGGGGACAGGGTTTTTTGGGTTTTGTGCATGACATGCTGCGTGGCTGCAGAGAGCAGACAAGTTGTTGACGCATTGTTGCTAGCAGTAAGACATAGTGTTGGTAGCCAAGTGCGAGGGTCCTGCAGGAGCAGAGTGTAGCACCAGAGAGCTTGGGCCAAGGAGCCTCTCGTGCGCTGGGATGAGGAGAACCTACAAAATTACCATCTTTCGAATGACTCCCTTTGGTCAGGGAGGCTGATTCGTAAAAAACGTCGCTATACCGACCAGCGCACCTGAGCAGCTGCTCTAGGCTGGGTGGCAACATCCTGTGCCTGCCGTGTTTGTTTTGATGGTTTGTCCAGGTATCTGGATGTGGAGTGATCGCTTCCGCACACCATCAGCTTGCGTGGGGCTGTCAGCATGGAGTGAGCGGCTGCTTGCTGGAAAAACGGATTGCCTTAACTTGCGAGAGGCGTTGCCTTGCCCCGGAATGATGAGAATCAAACACAAACACCATCTTTCGAATGACCCCCTTTGGTTAGGGAGGCTGATTCGGAACAAACGTCGCTATACTGACCGGAGTTTCAGAGCATGCACACCATGAGGATTCTCTCACGTGACCCTCCAGATTGTAATAGTTGGGCTACCATCCCATGCAACACCTTGACATGTTGCTTTTAAAGCTGATGGCGGTAACACGTGACGCAACCATGAGTCATGCAGGTGATGTGAAGGGGTGCTATCGGTTGGATGGCTTCCTGGATTTTCTGCATGCTCGCCTGCTGACTGCTTTATGACTCACCCTGACATGCAGGCGCTGTGGAGCGGCTGTATGAGTCAGACGGCTACCACCCTGCCCAGTCCAACGTGCGCCGCATGCTGGGGTACTTCTCACTGATAGGCCTGCTGCGCGTGCACAGCGTGCTGGGCGACTACACAGCGGCGCTGCAGGTCAGTCAGGGGGAAGTGCATGCATGGGAGCATATGCGCATTGTCATTCACTATTAGGTTGGAGGCTGCTCTATATCTCGGTAAGAGGCGTGCTGCCTGGGCAGCTGGTATGATGTGTGGGCTTCAGGCATGGCTGGGATACACGTGCTGCAGAGTCCTGCCTTGCAAGCGCAGTCAGTATCAGTCAGGCCAGTGAGTTAGTTGGCGCTCGCCTGCTGAACAGTTCAAGGTCCCTGCTCACCTGCAGTCCATCTTCCCCCTCAACCCTCACACGCCCAAGTTCCTCTTCACTTCCAAGATCGCCATGAGCCACATCACCCTGTTCTACTACTCAGGTTAGTCAGCGCGCTGCAAGGTCAGAGCCCCTGCTGAGGTCAGTTCAGGTGGGGTCTTAACCGCAGGCCGGTGCCTCCCACGGTTAGACATGGATGCCATCTTATTGAACTTCCCTTGTGGCACCACGATGGGCACTGCCGTTTCTTAAGCTTTTGCTATGTGATAATCCATGTTGGTGCTGTTATGCCATGGCATGCATACCCCTTCTTACAGGTGCATGTTCTCCCACGTATGCCCGACTAAATGAGAGTCTGATGCACGCTTGGAGCCTTCTCCTGGTGCAGGCTTTGCGTACCTAATGCTGCAGCGGTACCTTGATGCGGCCAAGTGCTTCAACACTGTGCTCACATACATCGCCAAGTGAGTGGTGGTGGCTTGTGAGGTGTGCTAGCCTGCTGTCCGTGGTACTGTCTGGAACCTGGAGCGGCCAAGTGTCTCGAGCTTGTGCCCATGATTATTCCCATGTGATAGAGACCTTTGGGGTATCTCCTGTATGGCAGGGTGAAGCAGCACCACCAGCGGGGTGTGGCCTACGACCAGATTCTGAAGAAGAACGAGCAGATGTACGCGCTGCTGGCGGCTATCCTCTCACTGTGCCCCGCAGCTGCACGGGTTGTCGAAGACTCGGTGCAGTCATCCCTGCGAGAGAAGTGAGTCTTTGTTCTCTACCTGTGTGACCTCCTTTCACTCTTATGGGGGCGGTGAGGCAGGAATTATAGCAGTCGGCAGCGAGCATTGCCAGCGCATACAGGGAACGTAGAGTTTGTAACACCTCTGCCTCACTGTAGCCTGTGCCTCTCTATGGGATCAATGACATGGGAGATCTTCTGAGGCACAGTCGAGTTGTGCAAGCTTTCTGGCTGACTCAGCTGAGGGTAACTCTGCTGTACGTGCGGCTTTGACAGGGCTCTCCGCAGCTTCGGCCCCGACTGTGTGCCCTGCCCTGTGTGCAGGTATGGTGAGAAGATGCGGCAGATGGCCTCGGGGGCTGCCGGCACCTACGAGGAGCTGTTTGCGTATGCCTGCCCCAAGTTTGTAGCCCCCAGCCCACCAGACTACGCCAACCCACAGGCAAGGCTGTCAGTCACGCCTCCTAGCTGAGGTCGCTGCGTATCGAGCCATGTCTGGTATTGAGCCATGTCTGGAACAAAGGCTTGTTGACACACCCGCCAGGCATTCCAACCAGGGAGGGGCCTGCCCTAGCCTTTTTCATATGATGGCTGCGGCACCCACATAGGCGGCGAAGGGTCCTGGAATTTCTGCACCGCAAGGCCACCATCCCACTCGCTCACTTGCTCCCAAGCCGCCCCAGACCGACGATGTTATTAGGGTGGTCAGGCGGGTAGCCAAGCAAGGGCCCTCCCCACGTAGAGAAGCGCTTGCCTGCATCTATCCTGGCATGCAGGCCAACACCAACCTGGAGGCGTACCTGTATTCATTCTGACATGTAGGGCAAAACCAAGGCCAAGCTTTAACTGTAGTTGCACCTGCAGGCCAACACCAAGTTGGAGGTGCATGTGTACCTAACATTTAGGCCAACACCAAGGCCAACCTGTACCTGTACTTGTAACTGCCTTGCCAACCCCAAAGTGGCGGCGTACCTGTACTTGGTACGCAGGCCAATACGAACCTGGACATGTACTTGTTCTGGCATGCAGGCCAACACCAACCTGGAGGCATACCGCGCACAGCTGGCTGGGTTCATGTCTGTGGTGGACGAGCGGCGGCACCTGCCCGCCCTCAAGCAGTTCCTCAAGCTGTACAGCGTGAGTGTCGCTGCGGATGCGCGTGTGCGTCGGAGGAAGAGGGGGAGCTCTAGTTGGGCATTGTGGACTTTACACCAGCCGGAAAGCCAGCGGGAAGCGTATAGGATTGCGCATGAGAGGTGATTTACATCTACAGCTGCAGGGAAGGCTTCTCCGCAAGAGGTATGCTGTTGAAAGCATGTGCGGCAGAAGGAAGTAAATCTTGTCAGTTGTGTTTCTATGGCGGGCGGCCCGCTGCCATACCCTGCCGCACTGGAGTCGCAAGGCGGTGGGGTCCTCACGCTGGCAAGTCTTAGTGAGGATGACTTGAGAAACGCTACCGCACCACCCAGACGTGGATGAACTAGCCATTCTCATCGCTTATTCATAGACTGTAAACTGCAGAGCATCAGCGTACCCAAGCTGGCGCGGCTCGCTGAGATGGACGATGCCACGCTGCGCTCCCAGCTGGCGCTGATGAGGCAGACCGGGCAGGTGGTGACGTGGACCAAGGGCGACGCGCTCCAGGGGTCGCCCCAGCCGGCGGGTGACATCGAGTTCAGCATTGAGAAGGGGCAGGAGGGCGAGGACATGGTCGTTGTTGCCGAGGCCAAGGCAC
>BBXU01000334.1:0-38828 GCA_001598975.1 Parachlorella kessleri
CCCGGTGCGTGCCTTGGCTTATTGCAGCAGGTGGAGGTCGCTGTGGGCATGGGCGTCGAGTTGTGGGTGCGCAGCTGTCACACGGCGTCGGTTAGCTTGATCAGCTGGGTGGAAGGACAGATATGCATGGGGAGTCGGCATGTGACTGGTTGCTTCGCTGCTTCACTGCACTGGGGTGCACAACCAGCCCCTGACCTTAGTGGTTGCACCAGCAACCCAGGGGAAGTAGGTTATGCATGGGTTTTGCATTGCTGGGGCTTGCAGCAACCGTGCGACAACTTGAGATGCATGTGCCTGCTGTGCTGCGCTGGGATGACGAGACCCAAACACAATAACCATCTTTCGAATGACTCCCTTTGGTCGGGGAGGCTGATTCGACAAACGTCGCTATACCGACCAGCGCTCTTTACACCCCATGCTTGCCCTGACCTGCACCAGCCTTGGGATATTGCAGCTGCGTGTACCCATACACTTGGCTGCACGCACTGCATGACCTTTCCTCCCTCCCTCTATGCCTTTCGCATGCACAGTGGCTGCATTGACCATCCCGTGCCGCAACCTTCTAGTCCCACCCCAGCACCCCGATGGTGGTAGCAGATGGTCGGGCCGGTCAGGATGCACCTGTCTGCTTCATGACTGATCTTTGTATTTCCGCGGACTCCCTGCTGCAGGCGACTTCCTGGCGCGCCACATTCACAAGTTTGAGGAGATCATTCGCGACCTGGAGACCATGCCGCCTCCCAGCGCAGCAGCACCACAGCAAGCACAGCAGCCGGCTGTGGCAGCACACTGAGATCCTGGCGCAGCGGCGGGCCCGCTGCTCGTCATCAGGGGTGCAGCCTCAGCTCATTGTAGTGCCCATTGTTGTCTTCAGTCTTGGCGGCCCGCTGTTAGTGTGGTGATTGGAGGGATGGTGCCAATGTGAGAGTAGTGGAAGTCTGCACTTGGAGCTGTTGCCCTTCATTAGCAGTGAAGTGGTGACAGGAGTCATAACATGCTGATCCGTTGTAGTGGCTGCGTCCCCTCACGGCGTGCCACGATTCTCTGCAACATGCGAAAGGTTTGCAGTATAGGCAGCTTCAGGCAGCCTCTTATCCTACATGAAAGCCTGATCCCCACTGGTCTGATAAGGCAGATCGTGATCCGAACACGTTGCATTGCATTTTGGGACAAGTACCATGGTGACTCATTCCAGGCAGTAGTTTGCCCTCCAGAGTGCTACAATAGTCCCTACGATCTTCACGTTTTTGCAAACTGCCTCGGACAAGCATGGCTGGCCGACGCATGCACCTGGCGGCTCTTGTAGCCGTCCTGTTTGCTGCTGGCTGCTTGGCCCAGCGGGCCCCATTCAAGAACAAGGGCGGCTCCCCAGACTCTTCTGGCGTCTGGATATCCTCGGATGCTGGTGTGGGAACAGTTCTGGCAAAGCCAGAAGGCTTCGTGGCAGTCTACACGGATGCTGATGGAACCATAACTACACAAATCTGTGAGGCTGCCCTGGTTGCACAGCTCGCTGTTAGGCATGGTGTCATGGAGGGCTCTGTGGCTTGGCCAGGATTTTTGAGGTGCATGCAGGCGTTGTAATGCCCACTCCTTGGTCTGATGCCCCCACTGCTGACCCGCTATTTGTGTCACTTTCTAACACTGTGCACTTATGAACTGAGCCAAAGTTGCATCACAAAGCAGAAATAACCATGCGCTGCTCCTTCCCTTACTGCGCAGCTAGGTGGACCTCATATGAGTGTACTGGCCCAGGTGAGTAGTGTCAAGGGTCATTGACGGCACAGGGAGACTACTCTTTTCAAGGTCAGACAGGAGAAGTTTGGGCGAGTGGGGCTGCCCACCCACATGGCTGTCAGCCGACGTTGTGCCCCTCAAAGAAGTTCATGCTCGCCCAAGACCTGGATCAGTTGCCTCGTGCTAGGTGTTGCCCTGATCACGCTCTCCTGCATGACAAAAGCATGAGCACAACTGGGCTCTTTCTTCGTTGGCATGTCACTTAAGAGCTTGCACCGCACCCCGGCGGCAAGCACAGAGCCAGAGGAGCGCTTCACCTCGCTTTCACGTCCAAGCCACTGACACCGCCCGGGTGCACCAAAGCATAAAGAGCACGGGTGGAGGCAGCACAACTCCTCATGCTTGCTACGCAGGCGAGTACATTGGTGAATTCAACCAGACGCTCATCTACGCCAATGGGACCGAAGCCAGGGAGGTCCGCTGCGAGAGGGGCAAAATCGACTTCACCAAGGGCACCTGGAACTGGTGAGGCCTTCTTCTGCTTCTTCTGGCTGCTGCGCACTGTACACTGCACTTGTGGGTCTTGCGCAACACTCAGAGACTACATCGGCAGCTGCTGCATCCGTGTAGGGTTGGGACGCTCTGTCTCTCCCTGTTGGAATCGTGAGATGCTACTAGTGCGTTTCATTACGCCTGAGGCTTTGTCAGTCATGTGCAGGACCAACACAAAGGCGCCCGAGTGTCCCGCCAAGGGCACCTACCCCAATATAAACACACTGTATAACTCAACACTGTGAGTGAGGTCGCGCGCATCACGCATGGATGGTTCTAGTGCAACTGCCTTGGGAAGACCTGCATGGACCACTGGAGAAGGGCCGTACGGCCTGACAAACCTGTCATTTGCTGCTCGTCAGACTTACCAACTCCTAGGGCGCACATCAGACTGGCTAGTCTAGTCTGCTGCAGCCTAAGAGCAAACCGCCGCCTGACATGCTGTGTGGCCCTTGGAGTGCATAGACAGCTGGCCAGGTGGCCCGTGGGGCAGACTCATGTTGCCATGCCACAGAGAGCAGCCGCTGGTCTTCTCCTTGATGGCACCCTGCTAGCCTTGATGCTGGGGCGACATTGCAGCGAGGCACAGCCCTTTCAAGGTGGTAACAGCATAGCGATTACTTTTTGCACCCGCAGGGGCTACCTTGGCAAGAAGTACTACTGCACCTGAAGACCCTGACCTCCTGTGTTACATTGGGATTTTGGGTCTCTTGCGCTTCGTGGGCATAGACCCTAGCTCGAATGGTCCCAGGTGTCAGGCAGTTGTCAAGATTCAAAGTCGCATGACCAGGGGGCAGCACGCTGTTGAATTGGACCAAACTGTGCTGGCTTGCAATTTGTTTGGAGTCGCCTGGCTTTGGTCGATGGTGGGAGACCAAGATAGAGTATGTTTTATACGTCTAAGAATGGCTAGAGTGTCCATTGCTGCTTTTCTCTCACTCAACATCCACCTGTCCTTTGTCCATAGACTGTACAGCCCCCTTTGCCCAGAATTGTTGCAATGTCTCTTACGTACAGGTCTCTGTGAGCTTGCAGTCCCCAACTGTCCTAAGGCTATGCTGCCATACAGTACACCTGTAAGCAGAGTCATCTCAGCTGCTTTCCAAACCATTCTGTACTGCCTCGAGCAGTCTGAGCTATTATCAGAGTGAGCCCCTGATAACTACTTCAGCTGTGCTATGCTGTACAGCAGCTGTGCTATGCTGTACAGCAAAAGCCTTAGCACACAATGCCACCCATTCTGACGAGGCCTACACCGTGCCACAATGCTGTGATGCGCACCGCTACTAGCAAGCGCACCATTACTATAGCCAGCAAGAAGATATGAATTGCAGTGCAGATGACAATCAGTGCTGATTACCGCACCAGACAGCACTCTGGGGGCTGCCTGACAGAAGCAATTGACAATGAGCAGCACCGCCTGACAAGCAAAAAGCCTGAACAAAATCCCACGCCCGTGGGTACACTTTGAAGTCCAGATTTACAAGGCACCAGATTCCCGGCCCTGCCAGAATAGTGCGCCAGCACCCAGCAACCCCCCTAGTCCTGTGGCACGCATGTGCCCTACCGATGACCCATACCAAAATGTCACACAGAGGTCAAGTTATTTCGTCACAAGCTAGCACCGCCCATCGACCACACCAGGCGCCCGCCCAGGCACACAAGGCAGCCTAGCGCCACTGTCACCCTTACAGGCAGGCTCCCCAGTCCTCCAGGGTTACTGAACTATTGTACCCCATCATGGAGCTGCTTTGACCTCACCCACCCTCCCCACCCAGGGCAGGCCACACTACATGCCCTCTTTGCCAGTGATCCCAGCCATGCTGTGCTTTGTTACCAGTGGCGAGCACAGCTGAGTTGCTTGCCTGAGTTGAACTACTCTGAGACGTCAGGCGCCCGCTCAGCCAGGGTGACCGAGAGGGTCTTCTTGGTCTTGCCGCCGCGCAGCACCTCAACTTCCACGGTCTCCCCCACCTGAGGTGGCAGCAACCAAGGTGCACATGATAATCGAAAAAAATGCCGCACAAAGGTATAGGCCCTCTGAAATTAGGCCCCTTGCCAACCGTTCCAGCCGAGCACAAACAGTACAGCACGCAATCCAGTAGCCCACCTAGCAAGCTTCAGAGGCGTGGTAATTGTTAAGGAAACCACAGCCATGACCACCGAGAGCATTCGCACATCCAACAAGTGACAGCGGCACGCAGCTGGCGCCGTTGGCAACAATCCGGTTGCCGCAGCTGGAACGACTATACACAGCCCTCGCCCAAGCACTTCCCCAGAGTCTGCCTGGTCCCTCAGCGCCCAGGCAGCTCTACCACTTCCACCCACCCACCACCCACCACACCGCCTGCCGCACCTTGCAGCCGTCAAGGATGTCAAAGAGGTCCTTCTCCGACTTGACTGTCCTGCCCTTCAGGCCGACAATCACGTCACCCAGCACCAGCCGGCCAAAGTCATCACGAGAGGTGCCCTGCAGCACAACATGAAGTAGAGGACTCACAGGCTGTCCAGGCCTCCCAAGCGAAAGCTGCCGCACGACTGATGTGCCCCAAGCCGTGGGAAACAAAAAAGGAAGTCTCGCAGTGCTAATGCCTGGCAAGCCTGCCAGAACATTGATGTGATTTGCTCATGCGCTAGGTGAAAACATAGGCAGCACAGCATCCCACAGGGAAGGGACCCAATCACACCACCACGGGCTCTGTGCTGCTAACAACCGTGCAGCACAGGACTGCAGCGCAACCCCTAAGCACAAGACAACATCTTTGCCCACCCAAACTCCCTTGCATTGCGCTACAGTGCAGGTCCCCTGCACACCTGCATGCCGGCGTTGGCTGCGGGGGTGCCTGGCGGGGCGTCGAGTACCAGCACTCCAGTCAGGCCCAGCTGGCGCACGGCCTGCAGCTAGGCGGGCACAGAAGGTACCGGTCACTCGGGCACAGAAGGAACCGGTCACTGGTAGGGAGGCACCCAGAGGGCGCGAGAGGGAAACAAATCGTGTGCACCACGGCAGACCCAGCAGGCGCACAGTTGACCACAAACAGGGCAGCGGCCATTTTATACGCTGCGGGTGCTAAGATACTCCCCCGCACCTCCTAACCCAGCCATCACACAGCTGCCATGGCAGCTGCAATGTATTGGTTTCGCAATGCCCGTGCTATGCCTAGCACCACAGCGCTGCCCGCAATGAGATGAAGGCAGTACATGGCCAGCCTCCACTTGCCTGCTGGGGTGCGATGCTGATGCCCAGAATCGGTCGGATGACTCGCCCGTACGTCAGGATCTGGTCAACCAGACCCTTCACTGTGTCGATGGGGATGGCAAAGCCGACGCCGCTGGATGAGCCCCGACCTGCCCACACAAAGAACGCAAACCTCAGCGAACGCGCAGCCAAGCCCTTTACCTACCAGCGCAAGACAAAAAAAATGACGATGTCCAGCAAGGGCAACTTCGCCGCTTTTTGCCCAGCCTTCATGTCTGTGTACCAGCTGACCCCCCCCCCCCCCCCCCACCGGGGAGCCACACCCCTTCGTCATACCCGACAGCTCGCTATCGCGCTGCTGGGTTGCTCCTCACTTCTTCTTGAGACAGGAGATTACCGGTGCTGCTGGGTTGCTTTTTCTCTCTTCTAACCCCTCAACTCACCGGAAGGGTCAGCGATGGCTGTGTTGATGCCGATCAGACGGCCCTTGCTGTCCAGGAGAGGCCCGCCAGAGTTGCCAGGGTTAATGGAGGCGTCAGTCTGTAAGCAGCAGTCAGCATCCAATCAGGACAACAGAGCAGCCAAATGGCTATACTCCGCACCCTGAACAGGCTACTGAAGCAGACATCTCCAGCTGTAATGAATCTTCACACGCTTTACATATCTTCGACTACCAGCCCTTCACTGGTCACACTAGCCGGCAGCCGCCCATCCCTCACAGCTAGTACCGACCTGCCCCTGCTCCAACACAGCAAGCAAGACGTGCCACCATAGGATTGCACAGAGCTCAGCACACTGCACTGGGCCCTCACCTGCACCATGTTCTTGAGGTTGGGACCCTGGCCGCCCGACATCAACTCCCGGTTGAGGCCGCTAATGAGCCCAGAACTCAGCGAGTGGTCCAGCCCAAAGGGGTTGCCGATGGCAAAGACCCGCTGGCCCACTGCAGAAGGTGGACACAGGTGCAGAATTACTATCAAGGAATGTTCTGATACGGAATGTCTGACACGAAATTTGGCCCAAGGGACTGGGTCTTTGGCAGCTTTTTCATTGTCATGCCCGGCGCAGAAAGCCCACAGACAGGGTCGGGGCTAGTCACTTGCTCGGCTGAAATGCCATCTACCAGCCCGACCACTGTACACGCATGCGGGTATAAGGTATCACGTTGGAGCCACCCTCGGCTCTTGCTACAAGTCAACTTACGACCCACCAAACAGGTTGGTGGACTGCCCAAGCTTCACTGGCTTGAGGTTTTCAAGCACAGCGCGTGGCGCCTCCAGCTGCAACACCGCTATGTCCTTACTACGGTCGCCTGTAGGCAGAGCACAAAAACTAGCTCCATCAATAGGAAACTATCCCGCTTGGTGAGACACTCATCACAGTGCTTCCGGCAATGGTTGCGCCACTCAAAGCAGCAGTTCTGTTGCACCTCCGCACGGGCTTTGCTGGGTTACCTGCAGGGTGAGCAGGGCAGTTCTTCCCTAGCAGACAGCATGGCAAGAGTGAATAATCCCACGCATGACCCACCTCCAACAATCTTCGCCTTGTGCACTGACTGGTCCAGCAGGGTGACCTGCACCTCTGCGGCGCCCCGGATGACGTGGAAGTTGGTCACGATGTGGCCCTGGTTGTCCCACACAAACCCGGAGCCCTGGCCCTGCACACAGGAGAAGGCCCAACAAGGAGGGATGAGGTGAGTTAGTTTACACACAAACCCCAACCACACCCTACAAGCACTATGACAGTCTGTCTAGAAACCGGCAGACAAGATGAGCCAGGTCAGGAGGGATGAAGTGAGGACGCCGGGCAATCCAACTTCAAGCCGCACCCAAATACACACAAAAAATCTCCGGTTCGTGCAATCGGCAGGAAAGAATGGTGCAGCAACGGGCACGGTCATGAGGCTAGGCCTTAGGATTCCTTCATTTCCCAAAAAGACTGACCCCAGCCAGTCTTGCAAACCGCTGCCACACGGTCATAAAAGCGCGGAGTGTCGGACACAGTGGGTAGGCCGATCCCTAGGATCTCAACGGCACGCCCCACTCAAGTGGATCACCAAGACAACCAGGCTACTGCAGGCCGCCCAAGCGAGTGGAGGCTAGGATGTTGGGATGTGCGCAATTCCCTCATGCCCTCCTTCCCCTTTCCCCTCTCTTTGCAACCCGACCTGGGGAAGCTTCATGACATCCGTAGAGAAGCCGCGGGCACGTGCCAGCGCAATGTTGGCAATGTTGACCACGCTCGGCCTGTAGCACGAAAGAACCTCGTTTTGGCCTCACTTAAGTTCGCCCATACACTTCCCAATCATACTGAGCCATCTATTCAGGGGTGTTCTCATATGTGTGTAAGGCAGTGTGTAAGGACAGACAAGCCAGACCAAAAGTCACACGATCAAAGAGGGGAAGCTGAGCTTGGCACAGGAGCTTCTCAACATGCAAGTCCTTCCATGTAGATATTTACGGGGCCCCCCTATTGCAGTGGTGGTGAAGCTGACCACCAGCTCCCGCAGCAGCAACAGCCCACCAGGGGCGAAGGAATTTGCAGCTTACGTGTTGTCTTGGAAGAGCTTGATGGTTGCTAGCTCGTCAGCGGACAGGTCTACCGCACTGGGGATGGCCTCCTGCACACCAAACACATCTACGATGTGTGAGCTCCTACCTTGCTAAGCCATGCTTTGCCACCTGGCGCCAGCACTGACACTGCCCCCCAGTCACATGCACCTGCTGGCTGGTAACAGCGATGCCTTTGTGCCTGTCAAGCGCTACATTTGAGGCACATCTACACCAACTCAGCAGCCATAACATGGGCTCGCACCTCTGCGCACGCCCTGCTCAGAGAATCGTGAGGCAGTGCAACCATAACCAAGACAGCTACCTTTGCAGGTGGAAGACCCAGTTGATCACCTTGGCAGCAACCACAGGTAGTCATGCGGGCAGGGACATCTAAGGCCATCCACCTTGCTGCAAACATAGCCTACAAGCTCCCTGGCCCTACCCCAGACAGCGCCTGGTCGGCTCACCCACCCACCTTGGTCTCCATGGCAGCCTCCCATGACTCACCCCTCACCTCCCCTTACGTAACCCTGCCAACGCCTGCACGGCTTACCCACCCACCTTGCTCTCCATGGTCGCCTCCCTGTCCCTGGTGATCGTCGCAGCAGCAGCCGCAGGCGGAGGAGAGGGTGCTGCCTGGGGCGGCGACCCAAACCCAAACAAACCCCTGCCTCGCTCGGCGCGGGCAGGCTGTGGCGCCATCATGGCAGTTAGCAAGGCTGCTGCGCCCGCCATGGAAGCCAGGGTGCTGCGGCGGTTGGAGTCCCAGGCTTGGTCGCCACCTGCTTGCTGCCTGGAGCTGGCTGCTGCTGCTGCTGCTCCTGTGCTGGAGGACCGCTGTAGGGCTGGCAGCCCCTTCAACGGTTGCCGTTCAGGCTGGGCGGATGAGGAAGAACTGGCTAATGGACTGAATATAAAAAGAGAAGACTGATAATTAGGAGAAGGTGGGCAGCAGACACTCCAGTTGTGCCTGTGTTGTGCTCGCATAGCGGCCAGACAGGCTACTGTCCGGCCAGACCCCAGCCATACAGCATGTTACTTCCTTTACAGCCAACAGCTGCCACTACAACCAACAGAAGAAGCACGATGAAACCGGAGTCCCCATGGGCTGGATGCCTCCGGATGCAGGCCACCAAATAATGGTGGTGTACAAGGCATGCCATCCCCACACGTTTCCGGGCCGTATCTCCTCAATTCTCACCTGAGCTGCTTCAGCTGTGGTCGTGGCGCCCAGTGCACGCGCCTGGCTACAGGCCGTGCATGAGAGAGGCTCTTGGAGAGGCGGGCATCTGCCTTGCGCACGAGGCGCTGTGCCACGAGCCCTGCAGCAAACCCTTGACCAGTACATGAGTCAGTTCGAAGGCTTATCAGTGACACCAAGCTAGCAGATCGTCGTCATTGACATGCAGGCACCACCCACCTGTCCTCATCATCACTGCAGCGTTCATGGTCACCCGTCTGCCCTATAACAGAGGAGAAAACCCTGGACTGTGACGATCTGCCACGATGATGTCCCTATTAACCAGCGAACCGTCCAGGTCTCGATGCTTCCTCCTACAAAGGGTTAGTAAGGGGCGCCAAGCCCGGGGCGTGCGGTGAGAATGGCAGATGCTTGCAGGTGACGGAAGTGGTGCTGAACCTAGAGATTCAAACACGTTGAACCCATGCATATATCCTTCTGATCTGACCTTGCTACGTAAGACGTCAAAAACTGCCGGCAAAGGGATTGCAAAGCATGGCAACTTCAAGCTTCGAAAACATAGCACCTCTGGGTGCTCACTGACGTGGAACAGCAGGTAACCCTGCTTTGGGCTGTTGGATGAGTTGTTACAGGCCTGAGTCAAACATCCTGACAAGTGAGCAGCAGCACCTCTACAGCTGGTGGTCAGTCGAGTGGGGGGCTTCCTAAGGGGGCAGGTATTGCGTTCAAAAAGAGGTACGGGTATACTCGGCTGCAGGGCCCTGTCAGCCCGGGTCTATGCAGTTATCAGCATGGGTGGCAGGTAGTGCAAACAGGGAGTGAGAGCTGGGCTGGACTGATAGGGCTGGATGCAGAATGAGCCCGATCTGATGAAGACTGCCTGGGTGCTGAGCCAGTAATTCTCTCCCCAGGATAAGCTAAGTTGTGCACTGTGTCTCGCCTGAGGTCTTAGCCAGTATATATTATGGGTGCCCTCTCCCTAACAAACAGTTGAGAAGGAGATGTTGGTTGGGCAATCCAAAGAGCTGACATCATATATTGTTGTTCGCTAACGACAGTTGTCAGCGAACAATTGGTTACTGCCACCGGCACGACATACTGACCAAATAGTGAACAGCCGGGAATCAAGCATGGCATTCAAGCTACACACTGCATACAAAACAAGTGTAAGGCAAGCTCATTGGACAGTACGACTGCAGTGATGCGAGCTTAAAAAGTACTACAAAAGAAGTGCAAGAGTCATATGCAAGTACCATCCCTCCTAATGGCTCGCCGCCTCCAGCCTATGAGCTTGCATGGGGCTGGCCACCAGAGCGGTACGTTGAGTTCCATACCATGCAATGACGGGTACACCATGGGTTTCATGAAATTAAATATATAATGATCCTAGCACGCTCACAGCATGCTGAGGATACAGCCACTGCCTTAGACCTCATAGGTCACGCCCAGTTCTATCATGCCCTCTACCGGAATGTGGTAGGAGGCAGGGGTTGACTGAATGTTGTTGGCCAGCATGGCATAAAACCCCTCAAGCATCAGCACCTGCAGTCAGCCAGCCTTCCACCAACATCAAAATCGACAGACCGGCCGCATGAACCTGTTAGCACCATAGCCCAGACCCTTCAGTTTGGCTGCTGCACAGGGGCCCCACTCTAATAGCAAAGTGAAGCGGGCGCCCCTTCGCTTGCAAATCACACGAAACATGCGACTAGGCTGCGGGGCCCCCTCCTCATCCAATTCATCGCGCCAACGCAACTCTACCCCTTCCCAACAGATCTCCCTAAATGAAATAGAAGATTGCTCCGTGGCTACCTGGGGCCTAGCCCCGTGGGGCTTCCCCAAGGAGGACAACCAGTGGTTGACGTGCATGCGGCGTGGGTTACCGACACCGCGGCTGCCAGAGGGCAAACCTGCCTCACCTTGAACCAGGCCAGCCGGTTGGCGGCCCTCAGCTGCGACTTGCCCAGCAGGTAGGCAACAGGCCCCTGGCGGTACGCCTCTTGTACCGCTTCCCTGTCCGCGGCCATGCTGGCCTCGAAATCGCCCACTGGGAAAGCGGCAGTTGCCAGGGCGCCGGCGACGCCCTTGGGGCTGTCACTACCTTCGACGGGGCCACCGCCTTGGGCGCTGCGCAGCCCCACGGACGTGAGGGTGAAGATCTGCCGCCGTGTGGCTGCCACAGCAGGCACAGCGCGTGCGCCGGAGGCGGCCATGCTCGGCCCTTGCGCTGCTGTGCTCGCTGCGGCCGCAACTGAAGGGGCGGTGGAGGCGGTGGAGGGGCGCCCTGTTGACTCATCGTCGCCAAGGTGAGTCACAACTGTGACCGTGAGAGTGTCGGCGGCCCCGTCGGCACCCGCCACTGACTCTTCCGCGGGTGTGGGAGGCGTCGCTGTGCTCATGCCTGCACCCGTGGTGCAGCCAGAGTTCAAGCCCACTGGCGATGATTGATATGTTGCCTGGGCAAGGTACAGTAAATGGGGGTCACCCCTATCAGTCCGCCAAGGCTTGTATATGCCTTACTACACCCTTGCAATTTGTCACGCCGGAGGGAACTAAAGCTCTTGCTCACTGTCAGTACGCGCAGCCAACCAGCCGCCCAAGAGCCCCCATCCTAGAGGCACCCCACCTCCTGCCAGCTGTATGGACCCCGCTGCGCCTGCTGTGCCTGCTGTCATGCCCGCTTCCAGGTCGCGCTCAGCAGCCAGCTCAGCGTCATCGCTCTGTTGCCCCTCCTTGAGCTTGGCTGCGAGGTCCCTGCAAGCAAGCCCCGGCAGCTACTGAGCACAGACACCCAGAGCCAGGGTTGGTGGACAGGCCCTCACTCTTCAAAGCCGCCCAGAGCTTGGCAGCCAGCACCTGTCCCAGGAAGCAAGAAAGAGCAGCAGAAGGGATGGCCATGCCACCCTACAGAAGGCGCAGGCGCAGGCGCCTGCAAGCAATAAGAGGTGCCGGCCACTCACAAGCACAGCTTGACCTGAAACCGTCCCACCAGGTTGCCACCTACCAGGCCGGAGCCTCATCAAGGCAACATTTGACAAAAAGCCAGCCTGCCCTGGCCATGCGACGAGCTCTGCTTGCAACAAGCCGAGGAGTTTGCAAGGGCAGAGCACGCCCCTGAACCGGAGCACGGCACAGCTGGCGCAGCGCTGGGTCTTACCTGGCGAGGGCCTTGAGCTCGGCCGGTGATAGGCTGTTGTCCGGTGAGGGTGAGGGGAGGCTGCGCCCCTTCTTGGTCCACCAGGCTGGCAGCTGCGGCCGCTGCCTGCACATTTGAGGAAGGAGAGGGGCGAGTAAGATTTTGTAGGCTTTGTAGGCAGTGCTAAGGTTGTACTTCTCTCAGGCGACGGGAGTCTCAGGCGACGGGAGACTGCGCCCCTGTTGGGTCCTTTAGGCTGGCAGCTGCCGGCTACCCGCGGACGACGAAGAACACGGGATCCTACCCACCTGCCGCTCTTGCTGCCAGTAGTCTTGGTGGCGGTGGGGCTGCCCCCAGGCAGTGCAGCAAGCTGTCCCTGAGGTGAGGTGCTCCCCTCAGCATCAGGCGGCAGGAAGGGCATTACGTCCAGGCTATCAGACGGTACTACGTTACCGCTGCTAGCCGCCTGCGTGGTCGAACCCGCTACGGCTGCTGGGCTTGCCATGCTGCGTGCCAAGTCCTCCGGCTGTGGTGGGGTAGCAAATGGCGCCAGCCCCTCGGGGCTTTGGTGAGGAGTGGACTGCTGCTGGTAGTGCTGCTGCGACTGGGCCAGCGTCAGCGCCTCCTGGGGGATCTGAGGGATTCCCTCGTGGATCGTGGGCCCCGGCGCGTGCCGCCTGACCAGCTGAGGGTCAGCAGCTGAACCAGCGCCCTGCGCCCCCGGGAAAGACAGCGGCGAGTGCAGCAGGACGCGGCGGCGGTGCTCTACACTGGTACTGGATCGGTGCAGCAGCCCGAGGGTGGGCCGCGGGGGAGCCTGCGGCAGCGGCACCGTGCGAGGCGCCCCCACCAACTCCACCTCCTCTTCAGCTGACAGGTGGCGTTGGTGCAGCAGCGGGATGCGTATCGCGGGGCGCGGCGGCGGGGGCGGCAGCGGCATGGTGGCTGCGCCGTAGATTGCGTCGTGGAGGGCGGCGGTGCGCGAGGCTGTCTCTGCCGGGGTGGTGCTCTCCAGCGCTAGCGAGCGCATCCTCCTGCGGTAGACGCGATGGCAGAAAGTGAGAGAAGGTTGGGGCAGGTGCACGGGATTCTGTGAGGCTGGGGTTGATAATGAGCATATGAGAGCCCTCTGGTGGCGGCTATGGTCAGGCATTCATAGAAAGGCGGCGCTGCAAATGAGATCACGGGCGCGATAGTACCCTGCCTGGCTGTCGCACACATGCCAACAGAAAGGCAGGCAAAGGGAGCAGGTGATCACTCCAAACCTGTCCGAAACACACAGCCGTGTCACCAGGGCACCACTGCTGCTGCACTTACCTGAAGGACGAGGGCTGCTGTACCCAGGGGAGCCCTTCTGTTACGCCTCCCTCCTCCTGCGCTCACATATGCACCAGAATAAGTAATGCTTGAAAAGTGCACAGCGGCTGGCCTGGTAAATATCTGTGGGCACAACAGAATGCCTGCACGCTGACCAACAGCTGCGCCAAAGATTGGAGGCATACTGCCAGATGGCAATATGCATTCAGCAAACGGTCGAAACTTGGCCATAGGACACTGCCAAGAGCAGTATGTGTTAGCCTCCCGATGAGCTCACAATGGTTTCAAGGACCCACCCAGCAATCTGACATGGAGCCAAGAAGAACAGTATATAAAAGTATACAACACAGCAGTCGCAACCACAGCCTACGCACCAGCAGCAGCAGCAGCACGACGAGCAAAGCAGTATCTGACGGGCCATTACACAGCCACAGCCACTGATTACAGCTGCGGCCTTCCCATGTTACCCACCCAGGCAGCCACTTCCAAGCCCCATCGCACCTGGCAGTTGATGTATGTGAAGGTGACTGACTGCCCTGCCCTAGCCGTGCCCTGGCTGTTATCGACTCCCACAGGGATTGACACACGGGACAGCCGGTGGCCAATGCTAGCTGCAAGGTCTGCGGCCGCACAGGAGCATCTAACTGTTGCCAAGAGTGTGGTAATGGATGACACTGCTTCACAGAACAGCTACAAAGCTAGAGATACTGCGGCGCATGAACCTCACTTGCATATCATTCACTGTGAACGCACATGGTTTACACCTGGCCCTGCCTTGCCAGTCTATGCCTGTTAAGACCGACAAAAACGCAAGCATGTTTACAAGTGACAGCCTCCCAAACGTTCCCCGCCCTTCCCCGCCCTTACCAGGATGCACTGAGAGTCGGCAGCAACGTTGGTACCAGCAGCGACTCGCAATTGCCGCCCGTGCCCAAGCCACTGGGCCAGACCAGCCATCCCCATCCCAATGGCAGCTCGCCACAAGGGCAAAACCTTACGAATCCACGACTCACCAGCCCCCTCCCTGCTGTGTACGGTGCTGCCGCCGGCGCCCCAGACACCGTCCAGCCCTCGCCGCAGCGACGCCGCCAACACAGAGCCCTGGTACGAGTGGAACGTGCCCATTGCGCTTGCAGGGCCGGGGGTGGGGGAGGTGGGGTAGGGCTGCGGGAGGGAGTCAGAGGCGGGGGGCGCCCAGGGGGAGGGGCGGGAGAAGTAGGAGCCGTGATGAGAGTCGTGATACGAGCCATCAGCGTCATAGTGTGACATCTCCTCAAAGCCCATGCCGGGGGAGAGATACTCCAGGATCTCCTGCACAGCAGCAAGGAATCCGATGCAGGGAGATGTTCAGCCTCTGCCGGGGGTCGACCTGCTGCAGGAAAGACTGGCCTGAGCAACCCATTACCACATGATGACACAAGGACAGCCCTACTGGGACCTTGTGAGTGGCAGTAGGAGTGCTGAAGCGATGCCAACCCACGCATGCTGCAACAGGAGTGGTCTGGGAGTATCAGCATCAGCGCTGTGTGCACACTCTGTGCTATGTTTCCTTTCAATGCCCTCTGCCTACACCCCTGCAGGCACAGCTATGTCCTGACCTGCGTGCAAGCATCAACCCCTGCTCGTCACCCCTGGTCAGCAGCAATTCAGGTAGTCCTCACTGGCACGCAACTTCACACATGGTGCAGGCGGACACCAGCGGCATACCTGCATAATGTGTTCCACAAACTGCTCGTCGTGCCGGACACTGTCCATGTAGCCATACCGCATCACAGCGTGGTAGAAGCCAGGCAGGTGCAGCTTCCTGCAGTCGCAGCCCAGGCAGGCGAGTGAGCAGTCAGGCCGCAACGCCAGAGCGCAGCAGCAGCGGGGCTTGCAAGTAGACCACATGAGTTGCGGTCTGCCATGGAGTTACAACATCTGCAACGCCAGGTCGTGTTGTAATGCGAGGGAATCAAAGGGGAAACCCCAAGAGATAATCCCATACCAGAAGGAAAGCCGCAGGAACAGCCAGCGAGAGAGGCCGTGGTATCCTGCAATGATGGCGCGGCACCAAAAAGGTGAGGCCAGTCACCTGATGAGCAGCCGCTCCTCTGTGGCAATGTGGGGGAGTGGCACGCTGCGCAGCGTGAGGATCACCGCCACCTTGTGCAGGGCGGCCATGCGACCCAGGAAGCGTACCAGCACCGGGGACAATCCTGCAATTGTGGGGGCCAGCAACAGGGCCAAAGCCTCTAATCAGATATAGCAGCAGTGGAACCCAGCACGCAAGCACCCAAGGCAAGAGCCGGGCTGACGTGACGCGGCTCCCTGCATCCATTTCTGTTCACCCCACATGCTCCCCCTCTCCATCCTCCTTTTGCAGCCTCCCTTTTAACCGTCAGGCAGGGCCCTCCATAACCAAGCCCACGCCTGAACAACTGCTGCTGCTGCAAAGTCGGCTGCCAGCCTACCTGTTAGCAACTCGTTGTAATAGATACCGATGCCAGGCACCCGCGCCACCAGAGGGCCGTCCTCCCCCAGCCTCAGCACCGGCCCCAGCGCCGCCATCGAAGACTTAGCCGCATTCGGGAGCGGCTTGCCGGCCGCGCTTGCGCTGTGGTCACCCTTTTCCCCATGGCCACCACCCAGCTGGTGCTTCTCTTCTAATTGGCCGTTGCTCTTGCCGCCACCGGCATCCCAGGCATCCACCAGGGAGTGGTACTCAATGCTGAGCAGGTCCCGGAGGGGCACGGCGTGCTTGTGGATGTAGCTCAGCTTCAGCTCCTGGCCCCAGTGCCAGGTGTAGGTGATGACAAACATGACAAAGGCCAGCGTCAGGGTGAACCAGGCGCCCTTGGGGACCTGCAGGGCGACCAAAGAGGCAGGTGCGTTATTGATGACAAACATGACTAAGTTCGGGGGTGAGGCGCCCATTGGGGACCTGCAGCGGCGACGCATGGGCGGGGCAGGTGCGGGTGGTGTGGCAATGACATCGTGACATGTCCCTGAGGACAGGTAGCGCAAGACACGGTCCGCCGAATAATCACACAACCACCGACCCTTCTTTAGAGGAAGGCTGGGTGACCTGACTCTGCAATGCCACACAACCAAGGCATTGGCGATGCACACACACAAGACTCTCTCACTGGCAAGCATGACAGCCGCACCCCTGCCACTGGCAGGAAGCAAGAGCAGGCGCACTCCCAGACCCTGGCGAACGAATAAATCAAAACCCGGCACTGCGAGACAATGCAGCCCACGTGGGATCCCACCGCCAACATGGTCTGTGCGACAGGCCCGGCTGCACCAGGGCCTGGTCATGTTGGAGAACAAAAAACCTGCCTTGCACGACTGCAAAGGATCGCCAGTAGCCCGGTGGTAACTCCAACCCAGCCCCATGTTGCCCCTGACTAACCTTAGTCATGTTGGAGGACAGGAAACTGGACTCGATGAATGTGAAGGTCAGCCAGAAGCAGCCCACAAAGGCTGGGTGCCACTCCCAGCTCATCAGCATCAACAGCGACACCAGAGCGGTGGTGATGAGCTCCACCATGTTCACCGCAAGGCCTGCAGGCAACCCGGCAAGAACCTGGTTCAGGCGTCAATGCATGGGAAGCGTGCTGGCACGCTACACAGGCGGAGGCGGCAACACTCGGGTGCATTGTGGTTTTCAACAAGCTTGTTCTTCAGCAGCTAAACAGCCTGCGGTATTGCCACAGTTCACATCACTACGCGCAAAGTGAGGGAGACGGAGGGCTGCAACATAGCCGGCCCCAAAGCCCCTCGGCTATAGTACACACTGACTATGGCATCCAGAGCAGGGTGCAACACACAGTCTGTCCAAGACTTTTTACAGAATGTGGAAT
The DNA here is from genome assembly GCA_001598975.1 of Parachlorella kessleri. Classification (NCBI taxonomy): domain Eukaryota; kingdom Viridiplantae; phylum Chlorophyta; class Trebouxiophyceae; order Chlorellales; family Chlorellaceae; genus Parachlorella; species Parachlorella kessleri. The sequence continues at coordinate 17,543 of BBXU01000334.1, forward strand.
GTGCACGCTCACCGTACGCGTTGCCAATCTTGCCCGAGCTCTGGAAGATGAGTACGACCGCTACGCAGCCCACCATCAGCAGCCAGTTGACGGTGGGTATGAACACCTGGCCCCGCACATGCACGCTGGTGTGCTTTACCTTGACCCGCGGGAAGCAGCTCATGGCAACAGCCTGCAGGGAGGGAGAGGGGCAGGCAGGGCCCACGCCCATACAAAACAGTGGAGGCTGCAGCAGTCCGCAGGGACTTAGATTTCTGGCCGCCACAAGGCTCGCCAAGTTCCAGTGCTGCTGCAGCCGGACAGACCGGAGCAAAGAGTAGCAGTGCATGCATGGTTGAAGGCACGCCCAGGGCTCTGTGCCGCCTGCACCATTCAGACCCGCCAAACCGAAGCAAGAAGAAAGCAGTGCATGCATGGTCCGAGGCACGGCCCCAGCTCCGCACCTGCTGCACGATGGAGAAGGCGCCACTTATCAGCGCCTGGCTGGCAATTATGGCGGCGCACGTCGCCAGGACCACCTGCACAGTTAGAAAATCGTGGCCAGGGCTGCTCCAAGATGGTGCTCATTCTTAACAGACATTCTTGCAGACCCTGCAGCAACCGTGGGCGCCGTGGCACGGATGCACAGGCTCCTCCTACACTGACGACGCAAACGACCAGAATAAGTCAACCCACAGCTCTGTGCGCACCGCACCCAGGTAATGGGTAAGTGGATGGCCAGATGAGTGGAAAGACGCATGGCTAGATGGGTGGTTAGACGGGTCAAGGGTTGGATGGGTAGATACCTCAACAGATGCACAGCGCGCCTCACCATGGGCCACTTGAGCGAGGAGGGCTGGCTTGCCCAGAAGGCTGCAGAGGCCGACTCCGGGCTGTGCAGGATGAAGGCGGTCTGCCCAAGGTATGTGAGCACCAGGCACGGGTAGACGACGCACACAAAGCTCAGCTGCAGCGCGCAAACAACACAAGCACAGCGTGCGGGTTCGGCGTGCTGCGAGGCACTGTTCTTTGCTTGGCGAAGATGGCGGGCAGCAGCAAGCGACCAAGCCTGACATCCCCAATGAGATACGCCTGGCCACCCAAGCACTCAACAGCCACCCACCCTGCGGGGGCCACTTGGCCCCTGGAGGAGACAACCGCGCCCAAGTCGACTACGGTGGAAGGCTGCAAAGGCGCCACACTCACCCTGATGGCTGCGGCGCTGAAGTGGCCCATGTCCGCATAGAGTGCCTCCGTACCGGTGATTGCGAGCATGATGTGACCCAGGTTCTGCCAGGCCCAGTTGGACTGGCCCTGCAGCATAATGCTTGTTGGGTTAGCACAGCATAGCACAGTATGGCCCAGGTTCCGTCTGCCGCAACTGAAGAATAGTACATGCTGCGGCAACATGTAATACTGAGGTCAACACGCGACAGGTACACTCTCGGTGGCACGAGGAGCACGCCAGGATTTGTCAGGAGAACCTCATAAGCTTCAGCACAGCACCAAAGTCTTAACCATTCAGGCACTATGTAATCCCACCCAAATCAACCCATCTTTACTGAAAGCGTAGAAAGTGTAGGTGACAGAGCAGGGTAGGTAAGGGCATATAACATTCAGATAGCCCAGCAATTACAACCCCAGACATCTACAACTGGATCACAATGCCGGAGGATGTCCGCCTACCGCCCAGAAGTAGTAAAGGTAGTGTGGGGACAGGGCCCGAAAGATGGAGGGGTCATGCTTGAAAATGTTGTAAAGGCCGATGGCGCCGTTGGCGAGCAGCCAGGTGAGAATGAAGGGCGAGAAGAGGAAGCTGCACAGCACAAGAGGGCGGGTGTGGTGGCAAGTTGGTGGCAAGGCCTTGGCGGGACAGAGTGCCGCTGAGGTCTACATGTCAGAGGGCTGGTTAGACACACAGACTGCATTTCAACACTGCCAGCCAAGGCGGTGACACTTTCATTGGCACATGCCAAGCCAAGCGCCGCATGACCTTTGCTCCGACCTTTCAGGGTTATGGGCAGCCCTCACCTAACTCGCTCAGTGCCCCTGGTTTGAAGAATGAAGAGCATAATGATGATGCCGCAGGTGATTCCAAGCACGGCTCCTGCATGGAAGCAAGTGGTTGTAACACCCCCTGGCCCACTATATGCTTGCTTGGACAGTGCTCTACACAGCATGCTGGCTATGCCTTTTTCAAGCCTCCTTGAACCCCCGTTCAAGAAATATAATCTGCACTTCAGCTTTACTGCTCAGAACTGAGCAGCCCAAACCTGTCCAACATAGTGCACTCTGTGCCTTGTCGATACGATGTCGACAGATATAATCTCCTCATAAGCCAGCCACTTAAGCGGCAGTGGGCAGCTTGCGCTGAAACCAACTGGCCCCCCACATGTGGCTTTGGGCTGCCCTTACCTTTGGGTATGCCTGCATTGTACTGGATGCCCTCAATGGCGGAGATAACTGAGATGGCGGGGGTAAGCACCCCATCGCTCATCACCATGCATGCTGCCACCATAACGGTGATGAGTAGCCCCAGCTGTAGCGCGGGCTTGGTCTCGAACCAGCCTGCGCAGGGGCCATGTCCGGAAGGCTGGCTGCCCTGGCAAAAGGCACTTGTCGGAGGGCTGCTTGACTGAGGCATTCGTGGTCAAACATGGCTGTGAGGAAGAAAAGACAAGGTCACGTCTTTTGCCGCAGGGCGGGCAAGATGTGCACCACTCCCGGGCAAGCTGCAGAGATGCATACCTTCCCGCCTGGCGGTCAGGCCCCGGTGGCACCTTTCAAATCCTTACCACCAGCACCGCTCATGGCCCCAAAACCACTATGCACGTGTGCCGGTACTCACACACCCTGCCGCCTACCTCGCAGCTTGGCTGCCAGGCGCCGGCGGGGCCGGGGCCCAAGCCTGCCCTCCCTCCCCTCCTCTTGGAGCTTGGACAGCCCCAAGTCTGTGGCATGCACCCGGATGTTGCAGGCCCGGCAGATGAGAGCATATAGTGCAAAGTCCCCGCCTGCAGTCAAGGACCACAGAAGATGACTGTCTGTCTTGCAGCATCAACAAACAGAAACATAGTATTGGAGCTGTGCAGCACTCAGGGCCAGAAGAGGCCCAGCCAGCACACCTCAGCTTATCGCAACCTTCCGTCAGAAAGCGCAGCCACGCATGGACTTCATTAGCAAGCGTGTGAGGAGGTAACAGTAGCGTAGCCCACTGGAAGCTAGTTAGCCAGGGTTCCAGAGCCCCGGGCAACTAGATTGGACGGCCCACTGGCCAGACACTTGCCCGACTCTCTCAGCTTCTTCAGATGCCGTTGAAGGCCAGACAATCAACACTCCCTCAGCCCAATCAGCCCAGAGGCACCGCTGCGGCCCTCAAGGCCTCACCTTCGCCGTTGTCATCAGCCCTCAGCACAATGAAGATATACTTGACAAGGACCACCATCGTCAGCGCCCAGAAGATCATACAAAAGGTGCCCAGGATGGTGTTGGGGTCGTCAGCAGGGGCGCCATTAGGGAAAACCGCTGCCATGGTGTAAAGTGGGGAGGTGCCCACGTCTCCGTAGACGACGCCACAGGTGGAGTATGCAAGTGCGATGAGAGCCCAGCCCCGGGCCTTGCGAACCTGCACCGCAGAAGAAATCCTAGCAACAACGGCTTCAGTGCCATGCACTGATGTTCTTAACTTTACGTGTGGCTGCGGCGTGTGCCTGTAGCGAGCACCGTCCCCCGCAACCTGGGAGGTGCGATGGCGCGGTGCAAGGGGCCCTACCTCACGGTTAACTGTTGTCAATGGCTAGCAAGGACAGTATCAGGCCAGTGCTCCCCATTGGTCGTTTCCAGCCATCGTGCCGCACTGCTTCAGGTGGCACTGTGATCAGAGGCCCTGTCGGCCAACGCGACAAGGTGCATGCACCCGGTGCATCGTGCTCATTACTGTACCACACTGCCACTGCTCCATCTCACCTTCTCCTCATGTTCGCGTATATGTTCCTCTAAATCAGCGTCCGACTTCCATATGTCGATGGCACTGCTGGCCGAGGCCACTGCTGGAGGTGCCATACTGAGGCGGTCCAGCTCTGGGCCCTGGCTACCTTTTCTTTCAAAATTTTTAGGAGGCCAGTTAGGCACAGAGACTTCACAATTTCGCAAGCAAACACTGATGCACCCGACGGCTAGCAACAAACTCGGCAGGCCACCTTGGCCTTGGACCAGTGATACAAAGTTCTGTTGTCGAAACTGTGAGACACAATGCAAGTCCATAGAACGCGTAGCCGGGGAGGAAGCAAACCAGCGTTGGAGATGCGGGATCTTCGGATCTTGGATCCAAGCAACAGCTCTTTATCCCTGCCGCATGCTGAATTATGCATGTGGGGCACCTAATAGACCCCGCCTGGGAGATAATCAGAAGTGCCGGACGGTGCCTAAGTGCAGAAGAGGGCTCTAGCCGCTAGCTAGGGCTGATGGAGCTAACCTGATCAATTACTGGTCCTGAAGGCGTGGAACCGTTGGCAGGGCTGCGTTGCCAATATAAATCTTGAGGGGTAGGTCTTGAGCAAGCAACAGGATACCAAGGGTTTCGGCTCAGGCGTCCAGCTCTGCCAGTGGGCGGGAGGGGCGCCTCAGCGCCCAAAAGCAGCCAGACTAATCAGCAGCAACCTTTCTCCCACAAAAGGGCGCACGGCTGCTATTGGGTCTCTACAGTGTATGTTAGATTCTTACCAAAGGCTAACAGCCATATCAAGGCACGGATCCAAGCTGCATGGACCATGGCACACGAGTAGGTACTCCTGCTGGTGTACACTACGTTTGGACAAGAAACTGAGCAGGATCCAAATTAATCAGGCTGCACAGGAGGTTCTTCCACAACTGGTCCTTGCACATGTCAGCAGCAAAAAAGGCCAAGACCTCAGGACTCCAAGCAGGGTGCTTCACTGGTGTCAAGGTATACTTCAACGTTTCTGCCAATGTCAGACAAGTAGTTTTCGTACCTGGAAGTCCTGTCTTCCCTGCAAGCATCACATGTTGTCTTAAGGGTAAGGCTGTTGCTGGTGCAGGTGTTTGTGCCAGAAAGGGGGATACCCTTCCTCGCCTTCAAGCTCAAGAAATGGCAGGAGAATGTGCCGAAAGCTGGTGGCACTGTGACACAGGTGGGTGGTGCTGCTACTGTTCTGCCACCTGTTTTGCCTATGCCCCCCTTTCCCAAAGGGAACTGTTGCAGGGATATAACCGTGGAAGCTACTCTCACGGCGTCTTACTTGGACACTGGGCACCAATTGTTACCCCTGGGACGGGCTGTACTCTTATGATCGAACGAAACACTTATTTTTGCAGAATGCCAGGGACCCTGGCATCACCCACGTGCTGGTGGGGCAAGGAGGGATCACCTCCCTTCCCAGTCAGTTTCAGCCGAGGCCCACCGCACCCCGTGTAGGGGTGCAAGCACGGCCCAGTGGCAGCACTCAGGCGCGCGGCCGGGCCGCAGAGGACAAGGCTGACCGGGCTGCACCGCAGGTGGGCTTAGCAGCGGGAGCAGTGGCCAGCCGGTCTGCCTCCCTACGGTCAGCAGGCGGGGCAGAACTGGCAAGGAGTGGTGCTGCCAGCTCGCTTGAGGCAGCACCACATGCAGATACCAGCATTGCTGTGGCTTCTCCAGCAGAGGAGAGAGTTGGTGCAGGGATCCAGACCATGGCGGGCACTGAGGAGGGCAGAAAGCCTGCTGTGGAGAGTGGGAAGCAGGCGCAGCAGGCCCAGCAGGGCAGCTTAGCTACTGGCCCCAGGAGCCCTGCTGCCCCCATCACCCCCAAACTGCAGCAGCTGCAAGCTCTGCCGGGAGCAGTGAGGGCGGACGGAGGCGAGGGGCCAGCCTCTCCGCCTGGCAGCAGCCACATCAAGATGGGCACAACACTTGCTGGGGGCGCGGCGGCATCCGGCCCCATTGCAGCGCAGCGTGATGGGCAGCAGGCAGGGCAGGAAACTGTAGCATCGAGACCCATAGAAAGGCTGCCAGAGCAGGAAGCATCACCTGTCAAGCAGCCTGCAGCCAAGGAAACTGCGGACCCTGGCGCGCCTGCTAAGCCTGCTGCGCCCCTGCGCCTGCTAAAGCGCCAACGCTCCCCACAGCACGACAACTTTGGTGATGCTGCGGGACCATATAACAAAGACAGCAAGGGCAGCGCGGCCCAAAGGGGGGCGGCTGCAAAGGGACCAAAGCTTGTGGATTTCACCTGGCTAGAGCGGTGCCTAGCTGAGAAGCGACTACTGGATGAGTCGCAGTTCCCGCCGGCGCAGCCCAAGCCCAGGGGCAGTGGCAAGGGCGACAGCGGCGGCTCCAGTAAGTGTGCGACACCCTGGTTAGGTGCATGCTGAGCTTTTGCCAGGTTGCTGTCAGGTATGAAAACATTTACGTGTAGTAGGTTATCATGCGGTGAAGCCAAGTAGCTTGGGCATATAACTTCACTTCCGGCTTAGCTTGCAGCACATGCCTTCCTTTTGAACAGCCTGCCAGGTACCACTTCAAGCGTGGTGGGTCGCCCCTGTCTGAATGCCTGCCTGCCCTGGCGGGTTCACCAAACACCTCTGCAGGCAGTGCTGAGAGCAGCGACGGTGAGATGAGCTTGGAGGCTCGGCGCAGGCGGCGGTGGCTAGGAGAGTACTGGAAACCGGAGTTTGAGGACATGTCGCTTATCCAGCTGGCGCTGCAGGTTAGTCTTGTCAAGCAAACGGACAAGAGCCTGAAACTGACTGTGCCAGTCATCAAGGACAACGTCCCAGTGCTTTGGGAAGCTGCCATCAACCCAAAGCTTGCAGTTTGCTGTCTGTGGCAGGAATCCGAGTGTGAGGCATGCTGAGTGTGAGGGCGAGTGATAAGTCCAGGGCCATTGTTTGTCGGCACTGAGGCCTTGGCCTTACACAGCCTGCCACATGGGGGCATCAGCACTTCAGTGTACTGTCCCCTTGTCGCTGCCTGCAGAACATATATTCCGAGGAGCGCAGCAAGCGGATTGGGAATGAGCCGCTTGTTCAGGTGAGCCCTTGGTGTCCTTCGTGTGAGTTGGGCTGCAGAATGTGGCATGCGTGGTTGTGGCTGTAGTTTCTTCTGCAGCTGTGTAAGTTGGAGAGCGGAGTTGCCAGGGCCAGTGGCATGTGGGCCTTTTGCAGTCCGGTCCGCAGGGAAGTCTTTTTTCTGTGAAGAAGGGGCATGCAACCATCGGTCTTCTGCTGCTGTACTCTTCCATCCCGGGCGATGTGCAGTTACTGCGGGAGCTGGGCAGGTATGAGAGGGCGCTGATTGAGGACTTCATCCAAGATCCCTCCAAGGGCGGGGAACACGCCGCCAACCACCGGGTGGGTGCTCGAAGGTTACGGTTATCGTGTACTGTGATCATGAGTCTGGGTGGGCTGACCCGTAGGGGTAGGCATGTAGGTGACTGCATCACAGTTGGAGTAATAGGTGGCGTGGTCCCTGCTGGGGGCGTTGGGGTGGGGTGGGGTGGGGTGGGGGGACTAATTCTGTGCTGGTCTGCGTTTGCCCAGCATGCTCAAGGTTGTGCAACAGCCCTGTGGGTGTTCTTTTCCGTCGCTTCATGGGCAGCCCTCTAAGTTCAGGGCCAGGCACACCTGTCAGTTATGACATGGTGGATCTCTCCATGCCTGCCCCGCAAGGAACTTACTGCCCAGTGCGCCGTGCCCGTCGTGTCATGCAGTCCCTGCGCTATGCACGGGCTGCCTCTGTGGTGCGTGGCTGTGCCTACAAGCTGGAGCCGCCAGTGCACCCAGGCCAGCTGCCGTTTGTTGGGGACGCCACCGCCCGACAAATCGATGACATACTGGCTACCGGCACCTGTCAGACACTGGACCTGTTCAGGCAGGTGGCTGCAGCAATACTGCTTGAAGGCACAGCAGAGCAGGATGCGGTGCTACGTGCTGCAGGCCACAATGGGCCTTAAGTGTCGGAGCAAGCGTCTACCTGAACCCAAGGTGACTGTTGCCGATACGTCCTGGCAGTATCCAAATGGCACACTGGGGCATGCCAATGCCTTAGGCGACCTGCCTGATGCACTGGCACTGTAGACCTCTGTCAGCACCATAGGATGTAACCACCAAGCTTAATTGGCTGCCATCACAGATCCTGATAAGAATCCCCAAGAAGACCCCAGTGTCTAGGGGCCCCTGCAGGGCTGACCTGGCGGTGATCGACTCAAAGGGCAAGCTCAGGCGCGGCACTGAGGGCGGCCGCACCCGGGCCATGTTCCACTCTCTGCCGGGCACAGGCCAGCGCAGCGCCAAACTTTGGTGGGACCTGGGATACAGGTGGGGCAGCGAGATGCGAGTGCCAAGGAAGGGAGCTTTCCAGCTGGCATAATGGCTGCGCTGCTCAGCGAATGGGACAGGCCAGGGCAGTGCTCGGTTGTGGTGGGACCTGGGTCAGGTAGTTAGCTGGTGTACTGTAGAGGCGGTTTCCTCTAGGCATGGTGGCCATGTTCCCCAGTTCAAGGGATGGGCCAGGGCAGCGCAAAGCTGTGGTGAGAAATGGAATGCAAATCAAGAGTTGATCATGACACACAATTCGCCAGCACGCAGTTTGCGTGCCAGTCTGGTGCTTTGCCGGGTACTGCGTGGCACCATCCTGGTTGTTTATGGATTAGAGGGAGCTATTGAGCCACGGCACCCCCGGGGGCTTACCTAACATCTTCACTTCGTGTCTAGTTCGCTTGGCCCCTCATTTGAGTATGCTGGGGCAGGCAGCTCAGCAGGGTCGTTACTTCCTGGGGTTTCTATAATAGTCGTTTCTGCTTGTTGCACCTCTGCTGCAGGTCATTTGAAGATGTGGAAGAGGCAGCGCAGCCAGGAGGGCCTCTTGCCGCAGATGGCGCCTACCCGCTCACCATAGGGCAGATGTTCTCGTTGAAGCAGCGCAAAGACATCCTCACAGAGATGGGTGGGTGGGTGCTGTGGGTGCCGCCTGCTGTGTTCAAGCTTTGCTTGGGTTTTGCTGCTCCAGGCTGTTGTTACGCTCCTCCTGGGAAGATGAACGTGGCTTGGAGCAGTGGTGACAGATGCCAAGTATCAATGTGAAGCTGATGCTGAGCACCTCCAGATTCCGGGATATAAAGCCCAACCAACCAAGTGCAGGGCACCTGTGCTGCTGCACAGAGGGACATTGGAGATGCTGGGTGGTTGTCACATGCTTCTGGCTCCCCGTGCCTCACCGCAACCTTTGTTGTTATCAATAAGCGTCTGCTGCTGTGCCTGCTATGCTCCAGACCCTGCTGAGGTCCAAGAAATGGTGTGTGTGCTGGGCCCAGCACTCGAAGCGGTTTCATATCCTGGCTGGATGATCGAAGTTGTGGGTGGCCAAGCGAGGGGGGCAGCCTTCCATGATGCAGGTGTGAGCCGGGTTGTGGGCGCGACATGGGTCACCCGTGACAGGGAATGATCCCAAGCGGTGTTGTAAGCTTAATATCATGCGGCTGCCATCTGGCTGCTGTCCCACCAGCTCATCCGCTCATGCCCCACTCAGTAAGCAGTCTGCATTGCAATGCAAATCGTGGACTGCATGCTGTCCGGCTGCAGACCTGCTTGTCACTCACCCGACCAGGAGTGTGGAGGGCGTGGTGATACCCCTGCGAGACCACCTTGTGAAGCAGGGCATGCTGCTACCACCAGAGGAGGCCATGTGCCAAGTGCAGGTGACCCTTGTGGCACCTCCATGATTGCCGCCACGTCCGGGTGTGGCTGCCTGCTTCGGAAAACTCGTCACCATAATGTGATGAAGCTGGCAGAGGTCTAGTCTTGGAGTAATTTCTCACCACAGTGGGCCCTTCAGTGCGGTATGCACTAGCAGGCTACTTGGTGATTGTTCCTGCAGGCTGGGCTTCTGCCCACACATATAGAGAAGCTGCGACAGATGCACCTGGCCGACCCTAGCCATGCACCAGGCCACGAAACTCTGGACAGGTGGTTACGCTTGAGTTGAGATATACTTGGTGTCGGGGCCGACATGGCGGAGCAATGCTGCTTTGTCAGTGCCAGGTGTCACATTGCTTTGTTGTCAGCATCATCGCGTTGTCAGCAGGTCCCCTAGAAATTCCTACCAGAAGATGGTTGGCGCAGGTTTGCGGAATCCCAAGCATTTGGCTAAGGCTTGGCGCCGCAGGTTTGACCACATCTATGGAGTCTACCGTACCAAGGCGGGGCACTACAGGCGCATGGACATCATCATCTGTCCAGCGGACGAGTGGCCCATGGCGCTGGTGGGCTGGATCGGCTCTCGGCAGTACCTGAGGTTCATGCGGCAGCATGCGAAAGACCTGGGCATGTTTCTCAACTCACACAGGCAAGTGGTGCTCAGTGTGGTTTTGTAGATGCTGGCACTGACCTTCTGTACCCAAGGATGCTCCCCTACGGAAAGTAGGATGTGTGGTGTACCATGGTAGCTGACCTGGCAGGCCAGCCTTGGGGCTTCTGAGGGCGGCAACATCAAGCCAGTATTGCGAAAACAAAGGGGACGATGCATGCTTGTTACCGCATGCGTGAGGGCTGGTGTATCTGATGGTGGGCTCACCCATCAGCAGCCGCCTGAGTTGCTTGTGCAGGCTGATGCGTAAGGTCGGGAATGAGAGCTTCATAATACCTGATGAGAAGCCGCCCCTCAACAGGGAGGGGCAGGAGTGGTGGCCTGCTGGCTGGAGCAGGGAACGCAAAATCGACAGGCAGCAGGACCTCTTTGAGCTGCTAGATATCCCTTATAGAGAGCCTGGGAACCGACAGTGCCCAGGATAGGGAGCAAGTAAAAGTTTAGCTTTGTGAGTAGTGGTATAGTGCCCTTGATGCTAGGCTGACATGACTGAATTCCCTTGGTTGTTTGACTTCCACCCCGAAAACCAGGTTCAAGGCATACGGACTGCAGGTTGGCGTTTATGACAGTACTGCTGGGTGGCGTCAGTCAGTCTTGGTATTGAGCTTCCACTAGTGCGTGCACAATAAGGACTGGGGGTACACCTTGGGTGCATTGGCATTCTAGATCTGATCACAGTACCGGCAATCCTGCCTACCACTGCTGGCGGGCTTCCTGGCTCACCATAGTGCTTTTTCTGATAGGATGCACGTAGAAACGGAGGGTATAAGAGAAGAAGTTGTTGTAAGATAGCTTTGGACTGACACCGTTGCAGGGCAAGCCGTCAAGGTGTGCACCGAGACAGACACACAGACAGCTCAAGCATGTTACAACACGTTGCAGCAGATGAGATAAGCATGCAACGAGTACCTGCTGCATATATTGGATAGCAGACATGCAAAACCCTCTCTCTTCCCCACCGGGGGTCGGCCAAGTCAGCAGCGCGCCAACCTCCACAGAGCGCGTTGCAATAAATGCTTGCTGATGCGGCTGTATAGATTGATAATTATTCCTGAAAATATGGAGCCAAACCCGGGGTACACAACTAGTGCACCTGGCCTGCCCCCCTTATGATCAATGATGCAGTGCGGCGATAGCTTGGTGGTGCACTTGCCCCCACATATCGAGCTGCTGATTCAAAAGTTCAAGGTTGGTGCAGTGGTGCATGTTGCGGGCGTGGCTGCACGCCACGTAGGAGCCTAGACATACAGCGATCCTCAGCTGGACCCCTGTGCCTAGCCCACTTGCAGGTGGCTCTGCTGGCTTTTGAACAACTGCAACGACGGAAGGTGGACTGTGAGGCAGCCAGGAGGGCGTACGCCACCGTGTGTGCCCAGCACCCCACCTTTGCACGCTTCACTGATCACATCACACTGGAACTAGATTTCAAGGATGGCGACCTGACAGATGATGCCTGGGAGTGGCTCTCCAAGAGAGAGCTGCGGGGGTTGGGCTTGCAGCAGCAGGGGCTGGCTCGCCTGCTGAGGGCCCTCCCTGCCCCACCCTTCCTCCAGCTTGCCTCGCTCTCAGTTAGTGTCACTGGAGGGGATGACCACCTCAACAGTAAGCTGGTGAAATCTTGCCTTGCTGGTGTGTCGTCTCTTTACTGAATGAGCTGTGGAGAGATGAGCTGTAGTACATCGTTGGTGCCGCCTTCGTTTGCTCGCTCCGCCCTGCACGCTGCTACCCTGCCGCAGCACCTCTTCTGCACTATAAGCCTGGCAGGGCGACTACGACTCCTTGCGACCCTGCTGTTGCTCAAGCACTTGCCAGCTCTCAGTCTCACCCACACATAATCTTCGTGCCCCGCAGGGGCGCTGAGGCAGCTAGATAGCCTGAGGCACCTAGAGGTGACCCTCTCTGGCCCGGGGGTCACATTTCCCAAGCTGCCCCGGCGCCTGGAGTCCCTGGCAGTGCACTGCAGCAATGCCGCGAGCCTGCACTCGCTGGCCACGCTGTGCAAGGCCGCGAGGGTGACTGTAACAGCAAGGGAGGATGTGGTATGGAACACTGACATGGTGGTGAGTGCCTTGGCGGCATGTCTGAGATCCTGGGGCACGCTACGCACACCCCACCTATTGCTGGAGGTGCTGCAGGCAGCTGTCAGGCCGCTTCGCTGTGGAGATGTGCGGGCGGGGCTTACATGCTGAGCGGCTTGAGCGCCCAGCAAAGCGCCCCTTGCCTCCCATGTAGCTGTACCGCTGCCTCACTAGCAGCAGTACATGCCACCCCTGCCATGCGGATATCCTTATTTCTGGCTCTCCAGTGCGCCTGTCTAACCTGGCGTCCATGTGGGCCTTCCTTTGCTCTTTCCTGTGGCAGGCTGGACTTCGTGGCGTAGGGATGCCAGCAGCCCTACTAGAGGTTGCCAACGGCCGTTACAGCGGCAACCTAGCAGCCTTCCACGGGCTCAGACTGCTTATCCCAACTGGTTTCAACCGCATGTTTGGCACCATGAGCCTACCGGAAGCCATCACAAGCGCTGGCACGCTCAACTGCTTTGCTGCAGCTGTGGCAGCACAGCTGGCGCCGCTGCCGCCTTTTGAGCTGACTCTGCAAGCAAAGCAGAGCATGCGGTTTCAGGTATGCCTTGGCAACGTCTTAGCCATGTGCCTCGCGCCAATTACGCCGATCATGCCTGCATCAACTAGTGCTGGTGATTTCTTAATCATACATAGCTGGGACATGCCAATGGGTCGAGTCATATGCAAGCACGGTGCACAGTGACCTGGCAGATGAAATCCAAGCTTTGCAGGTTCTGCTGGCTGTGCCTTGGCTGCGCTCGACCAAGTTTGCTGGCTGGTGGTCAGGCTTGCTGAGGACCTGTTTCCCATGCTGTTCAGGACCTGAGTGGGCCTCTCCCTGGTGCGGCACTTAACTTCTCCCCAGCGCTGCCCAACAGCCGGGTCGTGTGGGAGGCCCTGTGGGAGGGCGCAGCAGGCTTGGCGGGGTTGCAGCTGAGCTGCAGCCTTGAGAATGTAGGCACACACGCTGGAGGTGGCATTAGGGCCACCATTACCAAAGTGTCTCCTGCAGTGGAGTGGCCGCTTACTACTGTGCAGCCACAGCAGCAGATGCAGAGCGGGCAGCAGCCGGCAGCGGGGCAGGGGACTGCACCTGCCAGCTCAGCCAACACGGGCGGGCGCCGTACTGCTACGCGTGGCCGCAGGCGGAATGCCAGCAAGCGGGCTGCAACAGAGGGCAGCGGGCTATTCAGAATGGTGAAGGAGCTGGCAAAAGCAGCTGCCTTCGTGGGTCTGGGTTTGCTGCTACGCCAGCGCTTGGCAAAGCATGCATCTTCTGAAGTTTGGTTGGGTTTGCACTAAAAGGAGCGCGGTGTCTGGGTAGTGTAGGACTAGCGAGAGCTAGAACGGTTCAACTTTCAGCTGCAGAATGTGTATGTAGTGGTAGGAGGAGGTGTACAGCAGCCGCAACGGGATTGCCGTTCTGTGGACGCCTAGTATCGCACATTGAAGCTGGCTCCTGGGGCTGGTGAACCCCTGAGTTGCTTTGCTATGGGGTTGAGGGTCCTATTGACCTTTTGATGTTGTGCCTTTGCTGCCGGCTTTGCCAGGGGCATTGATGGGCGGTGCATTTTAGAACTGCTAGAGAGCTAGAGTGTGGTGTACTTTAGGAACGACTCCTGCCTTGCTCGATTTCGCCTGATACGTAGTTGCCACAGGCAAGATCCAATCAAAGGTATTATGGGTGGTGGCATATGGTGCAACCAAAAAGACGAGATGAACGAACAATGCTGGTTGCATGGCATGCTCGCCTCTTTGCATTAGCTTGGTGTATGTCCCTGGTAGTGGCAACTAGTTATATTCGGAAGTACTCTGCGAAGCTAGGTGTTCATAGTAGATAAGACGATGTACCTCCAGTTGATGGAAAGGTGTTGTGGTTGTTGATTAACACACAGCTAGCCGACCAAAAAAGCTACCTGCCTGCTTTCATAATGAGCGCAAGTGTTCGGTCGGCTGCCCCATGACGCCATGGTGTCTGGGCCACAAGGAAGTCTAAAAGTTCTGCAGGGCGACGCACACCTCACGGAATTTTCCCCTATCCCAGATACTAGCCTGCAACATGAGAAACGTCACCCAGGCTTCTCCTGCTCCTTTCCGGCGTCCTCCGGCTTCTGCCACGTCTGGAAGACACACTGGTAGCCATTACGCAGCATCGATCTGCACAGCAGCGCGCTGCATGCTGTGGCCTGCTCTGTACCCACATGACCTGCCAGTGCCTCAAAGCCGCCAAGTGTGTGCACCCGTTACCAGCACAAATCAAATCAACAAAAAGCCCTTAGTGAACTCCTCCACAAGCAGATGATGTTGGTACAAGCTAGCCAATATCCAGGCTGGTAGCGTCTTATCTGCCTCACCGCATGTTGGTCATGTAGTTACATGGCACCATTTCCTTCTTCAGCAGCCTGAAGCCCACCTGCGCCGTGAAAAAGGCAGGTGAAAGGATTACAGATGCAGCCCACAAACCAATGCGGCACCTGCAGGGTGACCTGCACCCATATTACCTTGAAGCTGATGTATTTGGGCCATCAGCCTCGAACATGAGCGCCTGCATTCTTGGCTACTGTAGACATGGCCAGACGGCTTGTGAAACTGACCGCATCAGGAGTCGCCTCGATATCTGTGAGGCCTGTCACCAGACAGCGTTGGCATCAGACAAGCAAGCAGTGATAGCCTCACCTGCTGTGCTATGCGCTCAACATCCTCCAGTGACAGCTCTATCGACAGCTCAGCCTCTGGCAGGTAGGTGTGCGACTCGGCCCAGTGGTACAGCAGCGGCCCCAAATTCACCCAGTACCCGCCCGGCTGCACAGCGCAGGCAGCAGGGTGCCAGACACTTCACTCAATGCACCCCCGGGGCCGCCATGTCACTTGGCGAAGGCCATGCAGCACTGCGCGAAGGCTGCCAGGCTGCTGCGAGCGCACCCTCAGCCAGCCGCTTCTTCACGCGCCGACATAGATGCCACGCTTCAGTCAAGACTCCTGCTCACACATAATGTGAAACGGCAGCCTGCTGACGCTATCGTGCCAGCATTACAGCCCCTCCCTCTGTTAAGCATGTGTGTCCCACAGTTCCCCACTGCCTACCTGGAGCACCGCGTACAGAATCTCCAAGTACTCTATCACATTGTGGGCTGTGTCAATAAAGAAGCAGGTGGCCACACAGTCGAAGGCTTCTCGATACTCCTCCTTGCGATACACCTCAGCAAAGTCGCCGGCACACATGCTCATCAGCCCCGGGCCTGCACTGCCAGCGGGGGTTGCTGGGCTACTACTTGATTCACGACAAAGCATTACCCACAGGACACGCCGCAACCGCATTGGTAGAATGCCGCTTGGCGCATGTATACCAAAGCAAGTCAAGGGTTTGCCAGGCATGTAGAAACAGCCTGCCTGTCCAGCAGTGCATGGCTACCAACCTGCCACCATGTCACAGGGTGCCACGTCGGGGATCTGTACAGGCTGGAGCTGGTCCGCATCGCTCAGCTGGTTCATGTTATTAAGGACCCAGGGGTAGACTGTCCACTGCAGGCGGCATCCCTCAAGCATTTGGGGACATAGTAGAGATACACGGACGCGGGGCGCCGCACTGTGGACAGCCAAGACTCTCGCCATGGCTCCGCGGGACCCACTAGTGCTGAAACATGATTTGCAATTAGACACTTGTTACCTGGGCCTGCACGAAACTCACCAACGAGATTTCCAGTAAGCCTAAACACATGTAGGCCACCACCTTGCAATGGATGGCAGCGCGGCTTACCTGCTCTGGCTCGGAGCTGCAGTTGAGCATGAAGGATGAGGTAATGAGCATGTAATAACTGAACTCATTTCCCTGGGCAGCAAAGCCCTGCGCAGAGCAGCCGACAGCCGCTTACAATGCCAGCATTTGTAAGACAATCGAAATGAGTCAGCAGAACCATGCAAGACTCCAGCTCATTGGCTCAGACATACAGACCAGCCAGCGACCCCTCATCGTAAGGCCTGAGGCACCTGGACTAGTCTTACATCAGTGACCACACACAACCACCCTGATCAGGCCTACCCACCCTCGATGCCAGCTCTAGACACAACCTCCCCAGCCCTGCTCCTGGCACCAGCACCCGCACTGGGGGCGCTCCTGGCTGCTGCCGTAGTTTATACAACCCCTCAATCTCCTGCGCGCACTCGGCTACAGTCAGGCTGGTGCATGGCGTGCAACGCATCCTCGCTGCTGTCCTTTGTCACACGTAAGCCATATGGGACGACAACTACAATGGTTTCCACACCAGCAGCAGCACCAATGCACCAGCGGCTGCAGGCCTACCTCGAGGATCCTGCCATAGGACTGCTGCCGCTCGACAGCACCCTCTGCTGACCAATCCCGCATCAGGTTCTTGAAAACATATCTACACATGGAAGTTAGATCGTCTTCGGTTAAGGTTGCAGGCAATGCCGACAGAGAGGCGTACTGGACTGACAAGAACTGTTGTTCTTTGAGTTGTGTGCAAGCTGCATGCCACAAAATGGCATGCTTTACCATCCTTTTATCAGCACACTAACCAAACAGAGCTGCCGCGATGCTGCAACTCTCGTTATGACCCGGCTCAGCAATTACTGCCAACGTTTTCCTCAGCTCACAACTCTCTTAAGCAACGCATAGGTAAGCATATAGGCACATATCCCACAACAACTGCCCCGACTTCCTGCTACCGACCTCACTTTGTCCACATCCTGTGGGCTGACCCTGCCATTGACGGTGGCAGCATACTCGGCAGCAGCAGCGCTGGCACCTGCTAGATGTGGTGGAGCCCCCAAGTCCTCGTCAAACACCATCAGCATGGTTCTGATGAAATACTGGTTGATCTGTATACACTGCCGGGCGGAGGCAAGTTTGGCTGGCAGCCCTGGCAGAAGTGCACGGTGCTGGGGCGGTAGTTGGCTGTAGTTGTGCTCCCAACGCTGCACCTCCCACTCTGCGTCCGACAGATATTCGCTCATGGCATGGCTTATCCTGCAACTAGTAGACAGCCTGATAGGCTAGGACAGTTGCCTCAGCGTCAGGCAAGTACAGAAACTTCAACCCCACTAGTGTTGCAACAGAAATGTTGGTGAGCTTCAACCTCTTATTGAGACATACACCATGCCTGGAAAACTTGCCTCAGGCGTACCTTCCAAAAGCCAGCCTTTCGTCGTCAGGATCAGGGACATTATCTTCTGTGTGCAACCCCTGACTTGCCAGCCCTCCAGGTACATGGACACCAGGGCCACCACTCATGGCAGGTACTTAGCCCTGCTGCGGGCCAGGACGGCTGCACCGTCTGTTGAACGGCTTTCTAAGGGCCAGAGCGTCGCAACTACGGGCTGATGCCAGCCATGACAGGGAGGGAATACGGGAGCAACCTGGTAGGTCTAGCTTGGATACGCATTGTTTGGAGGGTGTACGGGTCAGGCAGGCCTCCCTTTTGGGAAGGCTTAGTAGAGTTACTAACATGTTGTCACGACGCGCGGAGGTGCATGTTTTAATAAAAGATTGCTCCAAGGCTGTTCTAAGGTCCTGCTTGAGTTGCCTTTAGGTATATACAAGTAGCTCTTGTCGGCAACGCGATGGACACCTATGCCGTCCTGACGGCTAGAGCGCCTGGGGCTGTGCTGGACAGCGGCCTGTCAACACTATCATACATCTGCTCAAAGTTGGTCTATTATCGTATGCGGGATGAAGTGCTAGGCTTCTTCACGCAAGGTGAAGAGTTGGATCTGAAAAGCCTGGCCAAGGTCTGAAAGGCCGGCTACCTAAAGCTCCCTAGGCAGTGGGAAAAAAAATTCTGCATATTCTGCAGCGGGTTTTAAGGACCTCGCCAAAGAAACCACCAAGGGGGTTGACGCGTCCACAACCCTGCTGAAGGCCTGCGTGGTCCACCTACAGTACTGTCCTGGCAGACCTGTAGCGGTGTACCTAAACAAGAAGGGCGGAGACGCTCTTGATGTCAAGCTCAGGCAACTGGCTTTGGGCGCAAAGGCAGCCATGGAGGTTGCCGAGGCGCAGGGAAAGGGCCTCAGGCAAGTTGGGTCGATGACCATATGCTGGAAGGCAGACTGGTCGGCTTCACCTGTTGATGAGTTTCAGGGCAGCTGCAGTATACCATTCAGTAAACAGTTTGCGTTGCACCAGTCTGGAACCTCTGAGTGGGCCGGCATCCGGGCCTAGCCTTGTGGATGTTTCTGGGAAGAGTCACACCCGGTCCCCTCCCTGCAGACTGAGTGACGTCATTGATGAGCTGGACTCAAAGAAGCTGCTCCCTGCACTTGGCAAATGCGCTGCCGAGATGGTAAAGGTAAGTAACTTTGTTGCCCATGGCTTATGCTGGACTGCGAGGGCAATCGGCCTGAACCAGCCTGCTTGCGACTCATGCTACATTGCTAGTGATGCCGCTAACATCGCATACACACCCCTTATCAGATTGGCACACCGCAGAGTGTCCTGCCATCAGAGAAAACCGCAGAGCTCTCGATGGGTGGCAGCACAGTGTTTGACAGCAGCAGTGATGCTGTCCTCCTGGGCCAAACGGTTTTGAAAACCACTTTCGGTCTGCACTTCTTAGGCAAGTTCATGCTCTCGGTAAAAAGTGTGCCTGTATTTTGCAATCCTCAACCAAGTTCAGATGTTAGTGATCTATCCTGCTGCCAAGGCAAACCCTTTCATGCTGCAGAAGAAGTGGCAAAGCTGGAGGGTTACAAGCCCAAAGACAGGACCCACATTGACAGCCTTGTGAACGAGATTAAGGTTGTCCTGTCCAAGTTTGGTGTTGAAAGCGACTCTACGCTAGAGGCCACCATGGCTGCAAAGCTGGCTTCGCTGAAGGTGAGGCTCGCTGCAACAGGGGTTGCCTTGCTGCAGGTTTGGTGCACAACTATCTCACTAAGTCGTGCACCACGTGGAATTTGTTCATCCGCAGGACACAAACTCCCGGCAGTCTCAGCGCGAGGTACAAGTTGATGACAGAGGGAACAGGCCAAACAAAAGGGAAAGATTACTCCGTGGCTACTTGGGGCCTAGCCCCGTGGGGCTTCCCCAAGGAGGACAACCAGTGGTTGACGTGCCTGCGGTGTGGGTTAACGACACCACGGCTGTGTACCCCTGCCAGAGGGCAGGGAACAGCTATCATGGCGACGGGAAGCAGACGGGTCGGCCCGCCTGCTGCCATTAGATCGGGGGTCCCTCCCCCAGCAAGCTGGGTACCACTTTCCCCCTCCCGGGAAGGCCGAAAAATCAGCAACCTCCCGGGTTCGAACCCGTGACCCATGGCACGACAAGGGGGTCCCTTATCGTGGTGGTATCCCATGGCGGGGTGAACAGGCCAAACAGTTTGAGCAGCCAGCAGCAGCAAATGTGGGGGCTCTGGGTCAGGACATTGCAGCCCACAAGTCTAGGACAGCACCGGCGCAGGCACAACAGGGAGCTAAAGCGCTTGCCAAACAGGTGGCAGTTGTGCAGCAGCGGCCGGAAAGGGTTGAACTCAGGATCGACGACATGGAGGAGAGGATTGTCGAGAACGAGAGCAACATCAGCCGGCTCAACAAGTGGCTGGCTAAAGAGTCAGGCAGAGTGGATGCAGTCCAAGAAAAGCAGAAGGCGCAGGCAAGCGACTTGGAAGAGGGGGCATCGATGATGTCTTGGAAAGAATGTGTCGATTGGCTGGTCAAATTTGCACAGTTGTCACAGTTATAGGTTGATGGCAATTGTCGATTCCCGATGGTTGCCTATTCTCTAGCCATGAGGATATGGAGTTCCAAGACCTCCCACTCATCCTGTTGGTCGCCTTGCCTTGCGCTGTTATGCAGGATCGAAAGATAGAAGAACAGGTAGGGGACATTGCCGCACTCAAGACCTATGTCATGGCCCTTGAGACCACTAACACGGCCGTGGCATGCGACTATAAGAAGATGAGAAGCCGCGTGATGAAGTTGGAGGTGAATTTGCATTAATGGGCAGGTTTGGTAGACGACTCTTGCCTGCTTTGGCCATCTTGGTGAGCTGACTGCCATGTGAAGAAGCTGGCTTGGAACAGCAGCTAGGGTGGCCAATACTCACTGCGTCGCACTGTGCTGGAGTTGTCAGTCGATGGGATACCTCCGCACGTTGCAGTCCTGTGCATGTCATTAGGTCAAAAAACTTCCCATGAAATGTAAGTCTAAATAAGAGCACTCTGCAAAGGTTCTATCTGACACTGGTTGGCGCTGCAGGCTGACAAGGCGGAGTTGATGGCTGAGAATGCGGTGCTGAAGGGCAGGCTGGTGGACAATGAGGTGGATGCGGCTGCCAACGACAAAGAGAACACTGCACTAGTACAGGTAAGAATTGTCTATGTTGCGGAGCTAGGGATGCAAGTGATGATGATGGAGCTTCACATGCTTGGGTGCACAGCTTTTGAAGAAACGTTGCGCCACCAACAGATCTGCCCATGCCGCGGATTTGCAGGCTGAGCCCTCGAGCAAAGCCCAGGCCACCATTGCATCTGGCAGGAGGAGAACGCGGCAGCAGAGCTTGAGGGAGCCCTCAAGCCGCACGAAACTTTAGGTGGGCAACGTGGGGCCTGAGTCAAGCCCTGAGTTTTGTGTGGCGTGGTCCTGCTGGCCAAGACAGCAGAAGACTACTACCGGACACAATGGCCAAATGCGGCTCCCCCGTCACTACAAGGTTCACTGCAACTCTGTGTATAGCATGATTCCTTAGAGGTCGTATGCTGGCGTAAGGTCCATACAACTTCACTGATGCTTGCAGACCATGCAAGCAAGTAGCCTTAGAGGCCCTGCCACCCGCAAGGACTGGGCTTTGAAGCATTGCTACCTGCCCAGCATCAAGACAGAAGCAGCAGACACGCAATATCCCCCATACGCCTCGCAATACCTA
>BBXU01000335.1:0-43689 GCA_001598975.1 Parachlorella kessleri
TAGGGTAAGCGGGTGAAGCAGCCCACGGATGGCATTCTTGAAACCCTTCCGGTCGGATTGATGGTTGTCCACCGCTGGCCTCCAAGAAGTCGTTTAGCGCCCCTGCCAGCCGCTGGATGTGTGGCAAAGGCCTGCCACCGTTGGTGCTGTGAGGTGTTAGAAGTGACCACTACAACATCCCACATCATAATCTTGAAAATGAGCTCTCTGCAATAAAACACCCAAGTTGGCGTGGAGCTGCGGTGACGTGCGCATGGAAGGTTGCAGACATGCAATGATTGCGCTCTTCCTAGTGGTACACTTGCAACTTTGCCAGGTCAGATTCTTGCCTACTCGTCGCTGAGAGTATGCTGGAAGCTGTAATGTGATGCTTTGGCTGCTGGCTAAAGTGGGTTGTCACATGGCCGTCAGTGCCTGCCATTCGAACCACAACCTGCGGAGTGGGTGCAATTGCACTTCAAGGGAGGTGAGGCTTGGTGGGTGGAGCAGCTGCTTGCCAGTGGCAGATTGTGGTGCATCACGTGATGTTTCTAGCTGTCGCTTCTGTTATTGATACAATCTGCCAATGGCACTGTAGCAACAACATCGCATTGCACATTGCAGGGAGCCTGTGGTTGACTGCAAGCACTTCAAGCTGCTTTCTGCATTGCATGGGAAGGCTGCATTCTTCATGGCACGGGCAGATATTCCAGAACACCGTGTTTGTGTGTGTGAGGGTTGTGGCAGGCGGCTGGTTGGCCTTCTGTGCTTGTATCGTTTCCAGGCCGGCCACATGCAGCGGTCCACTGGGCATCTCAAGCAAGACTGTCAGCAAGTACATATATGAGGGTGTTTAACCTTGTCGTTGCCTGTGTCATGCTTGAGTTGGTACCCTGCCCTTACCTGCACAGCACGTGCCAGCCGGGACTGCAGCTTGGACATAGTCCTTGGTCACTTGAACCATTGCACCAGGCCACATAATCTGGTGGCATTCTTAGATGCAGATAAACGAGGTGGGCTACTGTTTTCCTCGGAAGAATTGTTGAGATGCCTTGCTACAATGTTGCGAGCTTTGGTTGTTGTAACTTTGCTTGCTGTGCAAATATTGCCGTTGGAGAAGACTGTGCGCTGCTCCTGGCTAGGGAGCAAGGTGTTAAGGCATTGCACAGGCAAGCCGGCAGCACATGTCTGCGCAGAGTGACCTGCACTTGGCTGAGGCAGGCCAGGCCTGACGGGATGGGGCTGCAACTGCCTCCCGGAACGATGATATGGGAGTTCAAGCTTTTGTCTGCGGCAGCTGCTGTGCCTGTGCAGAGGTACAGCAATGCACCAGAGCTCAGGCCCCCTCCTACTGAACCAAACCGGGGATCCGTATGCCTAGAGGCTGCTGTTCGCTTCTGCTGCAGAGGTCATGGCCAAGCTTAACAATGACCACCACCGGAAGTACGGGTAACCGTCAATTCCTAGTGCCACCAGCGGCGTTACCAGGGGCTCGAAGGAAGGAGCTGCAGCCACAACCAGGCGTCAATGGAGGACGACGACCACCAGCAGGGCTTGCCACTCTTGCAGAAGAGCTAGCAGCTATCCTCAACAAGCTGGGCGTGGGCTTTGACTACGCTAACCAGCTGGCCGCCCCTGGCACCAACATCAGGTCGGACAGCTTGTCTAGTAGTCGAAGCCTACGCCCAGCTTTTTGAGGACAGGTCCCAGCTCTTCTGCAAGCTTGGCAACCTCTGCTGCTGCTTGTCATGCTTCAGCGGACATTCATGGCTGCGGCTGTAGCTGCTTCCATCGCTGTAGCTGCTTCCATCGCAGCGGCAGGCAAGGCCGCTGGTGGCACCTGGACTGGCGGCTGGTAGCCATTGTCAAGCTTAGCCATGGCCTCTGCAACAGAGGGCAAGAGCGACATTTTAGGCACATGGATCCCAGGTTTGGGCTGTTAAAGTTTTGAACCAGAGGCTGAGTACTGGTGCACAGCTGCTGCACTTACAGCTGTGGTTGTAGGGCTTACACTCACATGACTACCACTGTTGGTCCGTTTCAGGCTTCCCATCAAGACACCCTGCCACCTTCTGTCGCCTTGCTGGCTCTACAGGCTTTGAAGTTCCGCCAGGGTTCTTACGTGAGCATCTGAGCAAGGAGCAGTTCCCTGCAGCACAGAAGTGCCGACGCCTGATGCCGGCCTGAAGCAAGCAAGGTTATGCTAGACCAGGAGCAAGACAAGCAGCAGCAGCAGCAGCAGGCATTAGCAGGCAGCAGCAGCAGAGGTGGCCAAGGACCTGGCAGCCCCACAAGCCCCACATTGCGGTACCCTTTGCCGACCTGCAACTTGGGCTGATACCTAGGACACTGTTTGCCAATGGCTTATCGGACAGAGTCTGCAGCCGGGAGGAGCTCGAGGCAGTCTCTGCCATGCCATAGGGGAGACGGTTCTTTGCAACATATTCGCATACCCTAACCTCTGCAGGCTTGGTGGTTGCCAGTTACTTTACTAGTAATTCCTTTGCAAACATTGGTGGCTTCTGGGGCCCTGCACGGCACATATGGCTTCCCAAGCACCGAAATATCGCTGCCAAAGGGATAGCTTGCCTAAGCACAGCTGAAGCACAGTGCATCTGCAGTGCACACCAGACCACCCCCCGCATTGATATGTTACTTTTGGGTATCAGCTGACCTGCATGCTATTAGTGTGTGTTCGTCGCTATGTGCGAAATGACGCACAGCAAGCAATGTCTGCAGTAAGTCACTGCAACAGAGGGCCTGCCACAGTGTGTTATAAGGCTGTAGGAAGAGAATCATCATGCTGTGCACCGCGATTTATGGCGTGGACAAGCGGGTGCAGGCTGTATTCAGGTGAAGTGGCTAGTGCACGCTGCGGTTGTGGGTAACTGCAACGTTGACAGCCATGCTCTGGACAAAGCATAGCACCCACGTGTGCTGTTCAAGTTCAGAGGTTGCAATTGCAGCAGCCATTCCCTGCAATCCTGTTGTTGATCTCACGCCCCATTCGCAAGCAGTCCGGCCTTCTCTGGTTGTCCATCTGTGCTACTGCTTGCTGCCTGCAGGTCGCCCACGGAGTCCGAATGGACCTGCAGATGGAGTCGGGGAGACTACAAGCTGACGCCTGGGCTGAGGTAGGCAAGGGCTGGCGATGGCATGCTATGGCGCGACTGGTATCAATTGTCTTAAGGCTGACAGCGTCACGGAGTTGCTACGTTACCCGCCCTAGTTTGGGCAACTGTGGCTGCAGTGGGTGGGCCTGTGGTGGCTATTATGTGGCCATAGTGTCAGGGTGAGCTGTGTGTCTGTTGTTTGCGGTGGCACACACAGTCGCCGCACCACCTTGGGCTGTAAAGCTCTTGCAACTTATACTATGTTAGCTCCCTCCATGCAGCGCCGCAGTGAACCCCAGCCCCAGCAGCAGCGCCGACAGCCACCAAGCACATTTGCCACGCCAGTATCTGTCCCTTGCCAGCTGGAGCTGGAGCTGGAGCTGGATCAGGCCTCATCGCCAAGCCTGTTGAGAACAACAAGAAGGCGAGCTGGGGTGGGTGCAGAGCATCCCGCACCATGCCAGAGTGGCAATGCCGGCTAAGCGCAAAGCGGTGCTGCTGCAGAGGCTTCTGCGGGGCGCAGCAAGCAGTGGCAAACCACAGGCGGGACGCAGGCTGAACAGCCTGGATGAAAGTGAGCAGAGCCTGGTAGATTTAGGGATGGTTTTGGCCATGCCGACAGAGAAGCAGCTGCTGCAATGGGTCTGTCCCACCTGGTAAACGAATTCTGCGGTGGCAGCTGTAGTGCACACCTTTCCATGGTGGAGATAGTCAAAGAGAGAAGTGGTACAGGACAAGATCGGGGTAAATGCAAGCTCTGTGGCTTGGCTGTGCGCACGTGATCCAAGCCTGTTGTGGTTTCCAATGACAAACTGTTTTGTGCTGGTGATAACAAACTATAATGCTATGTTGTACTGCATTTGTTCGGTGATTTAGGTGGACATCCCTCGTTTGATAATATGACCTGCGACAAGTAGCGTTGCAGGCTGCCATCGCCTGGAATGTGTTGGGTGATTCTAACTGCTACCATACACTTCCTGGTAAAGCAGGCCCTCAGGGTATCATTTTGAAGGGTCCCAGCTGGCAGGATGGCAGGTACAATGGCTGCTGCTGGTCCCAGCGGCAGGTCGACATAAAGATTGACTGCTGCTGTGCAGCGCCCACAGCCCTAGCAAAACAGTATGTCCATTATTCTCAAGCAGAGCAACAGTCTGTGCAGCCCTGGCCCCACAAACAGCCGCGGTGAAGCACTGATAAATAAGACGACTGTGTGCGAGTCGCTAACCAGTAGACTCCCGCCATCAAGAATTAGTCACGCTAGCACCCCACATTCTGCATTGCCGCTGGTGCGTCGTGCTTTATGCTGGGTGCACAGCCTCTGCTAGCACCCCGGCAAGGTGCACCAGGACTGGCATGTGCCCTCCGCGCCTTCCATGCGCCTCGAGTGCGCGTGGCCCGGGCTGCCAGTGTGTCAATTCCCTATAAGCTTACAACACTGTGGTGGTTCTGGATGGCGCTGATGTGCGCTTGCAGACCCTGCCGGGCCAACGCTTACACGTGTGCATCGAGTGCCATCGTTGTCTTGATGGACATTGATGCACATCAGCAACGCCAGGATATCAAACAAAAGGGAGCCAGTTCTACAAAATGTAGAGTCACAAGATCATTACACACGAGAAACAGGCGCCGACTAACAGCCGCTAGCTTCGTCACAGCTTCTAGCACCCTACCTGTTAGGCACCCGGGAATACGGTTCCAATCCACCGAACACGGAATACTGGCAAACCCAACCTGACGACACCTCTGAAATAGATAAGTAGGCTGAGGGCTAAGAAGGGGAGAAGCCAGGCAGTTCTAACTCCAGAGTGCCAGCGTGCCGGCATCTCCATAGTACCTAGGTGAGCCCGACACTGGGATGATGTAGCCAAGCCAGATAGTAGAGCTAGTCTGTTGCAAAGATACTCGTGGGTTACCGTGCAGCTGCACCGTGGAGGCGCTTGGTTGGGGGTATTGCAGGCCGGCCTTTGTGTGGCATTGCTGGCATTGATGGGCTGGCGGCTGTACTACGACACTGGTTATTTTGCCGTTGACGAGGAATAAGTGCACTGGTCACCAAAGAGAGTAGCCACGTACGTCACCCCAACAGTGTCAGACTAGATGTCTTGTGCCCTGCAGACCTTGGACACGCTTGCCTGCTTACAAAGGGAAAGTAGGCCGCGGGGTGCTTGGATTTTCTGACTTCCTGAAGCCACAACTTACTACACTAAGATGGCAGGTGGCGGTGTTACTGTGGTCTCGGGCGGTGCCAACGCAGCCAACTACCGCGGAGGCCTTACCGGCTATGTATTGATGGTGAGCCGGGGTTGCTGCATGAACACATTGCAGGCTCAAGGCCGGCATGGCAGCCTGACATGGAGGCGCAAAAAGGTGGCCCGGCGGTGGTGGCTGGCCTCTCACACAGAATAGCAGGGTCCACGGGTGCAGCACTGCGAGCGTGACATGCTTGACATATATGCCGCGCTCGACAAGTATGCTTGTTTGCTTCCCTGCAGGTGGCCTTCATGGCAGCTTGCGGTGGGCTGCTGTTGGGGTATGACAACGGCGTGACTGGGGGTGTGGTGTCCCTGGAGTCTTTTGAGAAGAAGGTAAGCAGTCACTGGGTTTGTGGCTGTTGTAGGCCATCTTGTATGACAGACTTGTATATATCCAATGGCATTGGCTTTGCTGCAAGAGCCGCATGATGGTCCCAGCAGATGCAAATGCTGCCCACCGCTGCTGCATCTATAACAAGACGCGTGGCTGGACCCAGTCTCACATAGTGCCCTCTCCTCCTTGCAGTTCTTCCCAGATGTGTGGGACAGGAAGCAGCAAGTTGTGGAGACAAGCCCCTACTGGTAAGTCCCAATGCCAGCTTAGGGCAGCAGAGCATGAAGCTTCAGTTGTCGATTGCTTACTTGTTGTTGCTGCTGCTACTGCTGCTTGGTAGTGCCACTCTCCATGCGTGCCATGCTTTGCTGTCCCTTGAGAAGCAGCAAAGTTACCGGACCGCAAAACCACCTGCATCACGTTGACATATCGATCTCCTCTGTGCCTTGCAGCACTTATGACAACGCAATTCTGCAGTTGTTCACCTCGTCGCTCTTCCTGGCAGGCATGGTGTCCTGCCTCTTTGCCTCCTGGATCACCCGCAACTGGGGCCGTAAGGTGGGAGCAGGCTTGTCCTTTGGCATCGTTTCGTACGAGATGGGCTACATTTTGCACCTCCACCACCAACCATTGACGGCTTCCATTTGGCCGTTGCTAAACTCATTTCTGGAATGAGCCGGTTACAGGCTTGCGCTGTCGCTGCATCACAATCCCCACTACGTCCTGATCCTGCTATCCCTTGCAGGTCACCATGGGCATTGGTGGTGCTTTCTTCGTTGCGGGCGGCCTGCTGAACGCCTTTGCCCAGGACATCGCCATGCTGGTCGTTGGTCGCCTGCTGCTGGGTGTTGGCGTCGGTGAGCTCATCTGGCTAATCTGTCTGTGCTGTTCCATGTATGTGCTAGTCAAGGTTGTCAAAGAGTTGCCGGTCATCTGAGGTTGGCCAGAGAGCTACCACCGTCTTAGACCGCTGCTTGCTCTGCCCATAGCTACACACAGGTCTGGCTGCGGCTGTTCTATGGCCCTCATGCTAGCGCTGGCAATGCTTAGCATGTGTGTTACTCGACCTGCAGGCCTTGGCAGCCAGGTGGTGCCCCAGTACCTGTCTGAGGTTGCCCCCTTCTCCCACCGCGGTATGCTCAACATTGGCTACCAGCTGTTTGTCACCATCGGCATCCTCATCGCCGGGCTCGTCAACTAGTGAGTTCAACCTGGGAGCGAGCTTGCTGCCAGACTGGGCTGGTACTGCGAGCACCTTCCGCTGACAAACCGGTGGTCTCCTCTCGAATTCTCCCTTTTGCTAAAAGAGAACGTGGCGCAGCCTGAAAGAAAAAAAGGCTGCAACAGTTGGCTATCCTTGCTGCCCAATTGCAGTGGCGTGAGGGACTGGGAGAACGGTTGGCGTCTGTCCCTGGGTCTGGCTGCCGCCCCGGGGGCCATTCTGTGCTTAGGAGCGCTGGTGCTGCCAGAGTCCCCCAACTTCCTTGTTGAGAAGTGAGTGGCCTCTAGACTGCGTTAGCTACCCAGGTTTCTAAGGGAGGGCAGTCAGTTTCGGCTTCCCCTGACAGCCTGTCAACGAGCTGATGTGTCGATGCCTTTCGTTTACCAGGAGTGCAATAGCCTTGCACATTGTGTGCTGTCCCATGGTCTTGCAGGCATATGCAGGCTTTGTGGACCCATCACTTGCACGGAGCTTACCTCAATAACACTTTCTGCCGTTTGTCCTGTAGGGGGAACACCAAGAAGGGCCGTGAGGTGCTGGAGAAGTTGCGTGGCACCACTGAGGTTGACGCTGAGTTTGCAGACATTGTGGCAGCTGTGGAGATTGCCCGCCCCATCACCATGCGTCAGGTGAGCGGAGAAACAGCTGTTCTTCTTGCTAGAGAGGGTCGCTTGCCCAGGTTGACTTTCCACTGGCAGGGGGGCCATTCCCTTTGGCAGGCTGCTCACAAAGCTGTGTGGGGAGTTAGGTTAACGGCATGTGGCTGCTCTGCTGGTCGCAAAGCAGCTGCTCCCAGCAAGCCAGCAGCTGTTGTTCTTGTTTGCCTTCTTTCATTGACATCATTATTCATGCAAAGTAGGATGGTTGGCTTATGGTGGACTGCCGCCTCCCTTGTGCAGAGCTGGGCGTCCTTGTTCACCCGCCGCTACTCACCCCAGCTGCTGACCAGCTTCATCATCCAGTTCTTCCAGCAGTTCACCGGCATTAATGCCATCATCTTCTGTGAGTGCGCCATCAGCAGGACTCACGTCTTTTGATGTGATCATTGCTCTCTAGGTGACCCGCTGTGAGGGGATTGGCCCTAGAAGGTATAATTGTTCAAGCTGGTGGTTCAATGCTGGGCCCTGCATCGTATTCGGCTTCAAGGTTACGGCCTGATTGCTCCTCCATGCTCCAATGCTCGAGTGACAGAGGCTAGCACTCAGGTTGCCTTATTTTCCTCAGGCGCACTGACGGAGTGCAATGACCCCTCCTGCCCTGCAGACGTGCCCGTGCTGTTCTCATCCCTGGGAAGTGCCAGCTCCGCAGCGCTGCTCAACACTGTGGTTATCGGCGCCGTCAACGTGGGCAGCACCCTGGTGGCAGTCATGTTCTCCGACAAGTTTGGCCGCCGCTTTTTGCTGATTGAGGGTGGCATTCAGTGCTGCCTGGCCATGGTGAGTGGGGGCTTGCTGACAGGAGTTCTCGCTTTCAACTATCCCTCATGGCGCATGCGGTGCTGATGCACTACACAGCTATATCACATGTACGTTGAGCTTTCCGCGCAATGTTGAACGGTCGCGTTGTTAAGACCTGTTGCACCTTGCCCAGCGTGCGTTATGGGCCTCGCTACTTCTGCTGCTGCTCCTGACCTAGTAAACTACAGCCACTGACTCTCGCTTCTCTCCTTTTGCTGCTGCAGCTTGCCGCGGGCATCACTCTGGCCGTGGAGTTTGCCAAGTATGGCACTGAGCCCCTGCCCAAGGCCGTATCCGGTGGCGTGCTGGCTGTGATCTGCATCTTCATCTCCGGCTTTGCGGTGAGTGTCCTGGAGTTCAACAAATCGGTTGCCTCCTGCTTGTGTTCGGGACTTGTGTGCAGCCGGGATGCGCAGCAGGAGCGCCCAGTGGCAGCTTGTTGCGGCGCTCCCGTGCCTGCATGTCAAATTGCATCAGGCTTTCATGCGCGGTTGATCAGGGTAGCGGCTGACATTTTGCACCTTTCTGCTGCAGTGGTCTTGGGGTCCCATGGGCTGGCTCATCCCCTCTGAGATCTACACCCTGGAGACTCGCCCTGCCGGCACTGCCGTGGCCGTGGTCGGCAACTTCCTGTTCTCTTTCGTCATTGGCCAGGCCTTCGTGTCCATGCTCTGCGCCATGGAGTATGGAGTTTTCCTGTTCTTCGCCGGCTGGGTGAGTTGCTGCAGCTGTTGCTTTGCTCGGAGCATGGGGTTCCGAAGCATGCACACAGTACGCATGAAACGCAGCACAATCCACTTGCCTCATATGCAACCCCATGCCATGTTCATCCCTTGAATTGATCTGCCATTCGCACACCTTGACTAGCTGACAAGTTGTCGATGACCCCGCTTCCGCCTGCAGTTGGTGATCATGGTGTTGTGTGCCATCTTCCTACTGCCCGAGACCAAGGGGGTGCCCATCGAGCGCGTCCAGGCACTCTACGCCCGCCACTGGTTCTGGAGCAAGTGAGTACCATCTGGCCAGCCAGACAATGCAGGGTCGCCTAGTATGTGTTCAGGTGCATCGTTTGAACTGCTTGCCTGCTCCTTGACTGCATATGGCGCAGACGGTGGGCGGGCTGGTAGCCAGGACCTGCTGCTTCACTGACAGCAGTATGGAGTGCACTGCCTGCCCAAATGGGCCTGCTCTGCACTGCCTGATCTCACCCCTGACCGCTGTGTCCCCTTCCCACTCTCGTCCACCTCAGGCTGATGGGCCCTGCCGCCGCGGAGGTGATCGCCGAGGATGAGAAGAAGGCCAACGCAGCCAAGGCGGTGCTGCATGAGGACAAGCTGGCAGAGGTGATGAGGACGCCCCGGGCCCAGCCCGCCACCCCCGGCAGCGCGCGCCGCAGGCACTCGCCCTTCATGGTCGCCCATGTGGAGGAGCATGATGAGTTCAAGTGAGGGGTTCTGCTGACAGGAACATAAATAAAGAAACACGCCCAGGCCCCGCCGTCCATCCGTAGCTGGGCGGAAGTGAGGGGTTCTGCTGACAGGCTTGGACGGCTGCCCGCCCACATATTAGCACACTGCGTCTGCGGACTCCCTTTTTCCCGAGGAGGTAGGATTCTAGGGTGTCTTGTGTTGGAAGAGTGCGGTTCATGCTAGTCTGGCGGGGGCAGTGGGCCTGAGGCGATGTGCTCTAGAGCTAGAAGCTAAGCTCGGTTAGGGTGTGTGTTGGATCGTTGTCTCACTTTGGGCTCGGAGGCTCGTGTTGGTAAGTTCCCAGTGTAGGCAGCCTTGGCCTGCTGCAACACGGAAAGCACTGTACAGGCCTGGAGGGCTTGCTTTCAGAGTATTGCTGCTGTTACCCTTGAAGAGTGCACTTGCTTGCTTGTTTGGGGTTTTGCCCAGGCGTGAGGCCTGCAATGCATGAACGGCTGCGAGTTCCCTTTCGCTAAAAACATGCATAAGCTGTGCTGCTGGCCACTGGGTTGCAACCAACTAGTCATGGCTTCTCTTGGGCCCCGCCCGTGCTGCTTGCACGAAACATATCATGAGCTCTTGAATAAATCGATTGCCTACTGTTGCCTTGCTACTGAGCGGCATGTTTTCATGAGATTTTGGTATGTTGACTTGCTATGCGCAGTACTTGTGTCCCTGTTGCTCCCCTCGACTGGCATGCTGTCCCTCTGCCTTGCAGCGCCGCTCTGAATACCTTGCTGTGTTTTCCTGTGTTCCTTTCCTGCTGGCAGTGGGCCAGCGTATCTACAAACTCCTCTTGTGCCCCTGTCATTTGTGCACCGTTCTGTGCACCATCTGGGTCTTGCTCTCAGTGGTTTTGTTTGCGACGCCTTGTCCTTGCCATGGGGAGCTGCTATGCCTGTGGAAGGGACTCCCTTCCACTTCGGAAGGGACTCCCTTCCACTCCGCTTCGGAAGCGGCGGGGGTCACCCTTGCCGATCCGCTGCCTTGATCGATATTTGCCTGTAATAACGGATGTTCACCCGTCCTTGCAAGCCACACAGCCTGAACAGGCCAGGAGCTGGCCAGAGGAGGTAGAATCTTTGGTATTGCCCTTAGGTGCTCTAGGAGACCTATGCATGATGCCAGCCAGTGCGCATCCGGCATGTCAGCCGGCGCCAGCATTCTCAGCAGCAGAAACTGACTAGACTTACTGCCGACCAAAACTAGCTGATCAGACGGGCCTGACCTGCGAGATAATCAAGTGCTCGTAGGCAACCAACTCAGCAGCTGCTTGGTGTTGGGTCTGCAGGATAGTGTTGCAGGGCCCCAAGGACAGCAGGGGAACTTACACCTTGTCCCCGACCCAGTTTTATGGAGTGCATTGCCTCAAGAGCCTAGCCGGAGGCCTAGGCTACATACTTGCCGCACCGGTATGAGGGGATATAGTACTCGCACTGCGCTGTCTAGTGAGATGGGCAGTGCTGCCCATAAACAACTGGCTGCTCAGCCATTTGTTGGCGGACCATTCTGGGGGGGCCAGCAATGCCTGACTTTCGGGTAGGGTGAAAACTGAACAAAGACTACCAAAACAGAATTTCTTCCTCCTTGGAGGTAAGCGCAGGCCGGCCCGCCTGCGCCCACATGGCGCTCCGAACACCTCCATAGCTGTAAGGGCGCAAACCTGGCCGGACTGTTGTCAGCACTCTTTCATGGCCATACAAGGTCATGTCGAGAATAGTGCTGAGTAAGACACTATCACCCCATGTTCGACTGAAGCCGTGACTTCATGCCAACCTGCCCCTGGGCGTAGCAGACGTATGCCATCATGACCACTAGCCGGACATGCGCTGTCTTTTGCCACCAAAACAACTGGTACACCGCTCGAAGTCGTGCCGCACCCCCTCCGGGAGTGAGTCCGGCGACTCCTCCCCGGCGGGCCGCGGCCCTACCTGGGTAGGGTCGCCATACGCCCACGACCAAACGACGCAGGAGGGGATTGGGGTAGGGAATCCCAACCAGCCTAACCAAGACGGCACCTATAATAGGTAGGGGGACTAACAGCCCTATATCGCAAGCTTTGGGTGCCTATCTTGAGAAGCACGAGTTGGAGTGGCTGTGTACGGTCGACCCTAAGGTGGGTGTGCCGCAGCCTGAAACAAAGCGTCTAGCAGCTGCTTCTATATTGTGTCAGCCGTTGTGTTTCAGTTTATATTGTATGCTATTGTTTGTTCGTGCTAGGGTGGCGCAGGCCCACCTACTGTGGCGGGCCATTGGTTGGTGCTTGAATTGCCTCACCATCTAAGGTCTGAACGCTCACTCAAACGCCTTTGTACAACTGCAGAACTTTCCTTGGCGCTGCAACTACAGTGTGCAAACCAGCACATAGCACTCCCTTACATCACCCAGCAGTACAACAATGGCCGGCGGTGGTGTAGTTGTTGTCTCGGGCCGCGGCCTCAGCACAGGAGACTACCGTGGAGGCCTCACTGTCTATGTTGTGATGGTGAGCTGGGATACAGGCCATCCTGGCATTCTTTGCAGACTGTTGTAGTGGGAGAGCCCCAGTGCGAAGGGCTGGCCTGTTCACGCTAGCGCTGTGGAAAGGCTTGATGTGTGCCAGTGGGGAGTGGCTAAGGGGCAAGTTGCGCCAACAACAACAACGCTGCTTCAGGGCTTGGTGGAGTTACGGGAGAGCGACTGCTGTGTCTGCAGGTGGCCTTCATGGCAGCCTGCGGTGGCCTGCTCCTGGGCTATGACAACGGTGTGACTGGTGGAGTCGTCTCCCTGGAGGCCTTTGAGAAGAAGGTGGGCAGGGCCTTATGAGCGGAAGATGCCATGAGGTTGCCATACCAAATGCTGCCGACACCAGCTATGTGGGCTGACTGGCGGACATCTTTGCCTGGGGACTGTCTGGCGGATGTGCCATGCAATCATGGCCTGATTGTGGCAGCATCAACACCGTGCTGATGGCATGTCTTGCAATGCTGATGGGTTGCAGTTCTTCCCAGATGTGTGGGCCAAGAAGCAAGAAGTGCACGAGGACAGCCCCTACTGGTGAGCTCATGCGAGATCCTTGCTTTCAGTTGAAGTGTCAGTGCCACGGCTGTGCCGCACCGCAAGACCTTGTTCCTCTATCTGCTGGTTGAGAGCCCGTGCCTGCTTTCAAGCTACTGCCACCTCTCCTGCGGGCTTTCTAACCTACATCTCGGGCCTCCTGTTCTGCAGCACCTACGACAACGCCAAGCTGCAGCTCTTTGTGTCCTCTCTCTTCCTGGCGGGTCTGGTGTCATGCCTGTTCGCCTCCTGGATCACCCGCAACTGGGGCCGCAAGGTGAGGGAAACGCAATGGCGGTAGTTGATACTTTTTTTGTAGACCGCCGTCCTTTGTCTTACTCCCAGCCAGCTTCGTGCTGATCCAAACAAGGAGGTTTCTCCACCACAAGTAGTGTTCAGACCACCACCCCCCTGTCTCTGTCACTGGTCTGTGGCAGGAGCCCTCTACTGGGATGCATGCTGGTTGCACAAGTCAACCATGCCGGCGTGCTGTGCTATCCGCAGGTCACCATGGGCATTGGTGGCGCCTTCTTTGTTGCCGGTGGCCTAGTCAACGCCTTTGCCCAGGACATGGCCATGCTGATTGTCGGCCGCGTGCTGCTTGGTTTTGGCGTCGGTGAGTTTTGTGGCACTGTACTACAGCAGTAGTGCATCCAGCAGATGGAGAGTTTTGGGGCACTGCAGCTTCACTATGGTGCTGACAGCGGGAGGTGGGGATGAGCCGCATGCCTTGATTTGAAAACCCATATAGTTAGCAGATAACAGGAAATAGTGACAGACATGAATGGTCCCAGCCTGTGTAGCTAACTCTATTGTTCTACCCTGCAGGCCTTGGCAGCCAGGTGGTACCCCAGTACCTGTCTGAGGTTGCCCCCTTCTCCCACCGCGGCATGCTCAACATCGGCTACCAGCTCTTTGTCACCATCGGCATCCTCATCGCCGGCCTAGTCAACTAGTGAGTGTCCTACCTCTGGTGCCTCCAATCTACCACCTTCACAAACTGCTATCAGAACAGGGTGGATAGCAGGCAACGTGCACTGGCATTGCCAGTTACCTTTGGTTGCAAGTCTGCGGCTCTGGCAGACCACCCAAGCTGGTGCACTGACGGTCGCTCCTGCTGTTCCCCTTTGCAGTGCCGTGAGGGACTGGGAGAACGGGTGGCGTCTGTCCCTGGGTCTGGCTGCCGCCCCTGGTGCCATCCTGTTCCTAGGCTCCCTGGTGCTGCCAGAGTCCCCCAACTTCCTTGTAGAGAAGTGAGTCGTGTGTGGCCGCTCTTGGGCTGTGTGGACTAGCTTGCGGAGGGACTGCACCCGTAGGCAGCCCCAAACCTCTCCCTTTTCTTGTCAGACCAATATGTGTGCCAGGGCACGGCTTGACATGTGCATCAGCGGCAGCACTTACTACTTGCGGAGCCAGCCTTTGAAGAGTTGGGGCCAAACCCGCACCATCCCATTCTTCTGCCTGCGGCTGCTTGACCCCTGGCTACTCGTCCCCCGTACTCTGCAGGGGCAAGACCGAGAAGGGCCGTGAGGTGCTGCAAAAGCTCCGCGGCACCAGCGAGGTTGACGCTGAGTTTGCAGACATTGTGGCCGCTGTCGAGATTGCCCGTCCCATCACCATGCGCCAGGTGGGTGGTGCCGTACTTTCACACAGGGTGGTGCTGAGACAGGACACTGCAGGTGTCCTCATTCTTTTGGCTGCAACTTGGTGGCTGGGTCCCTCGATGGTACAAGCACTGTGGTCTGGCTCTTGAAACTGCTGTGACTCCTCTTTCCGCTAAGCTCCAGAGCCGGCGTCCAACTCTGCATCACCCACAGCTAAGCTGGGTCTTTTTCTGTGTCTGCAGAGCTGGGCCTCATTGTTCACCCGCCGCTACATGCCCCAGCTACTGACCAGCTTTGTCATCCAGTTCTTCCAGCAGTTCACCGGCATCAACGCCATCATCTTCTGTGAGTTCTTACCTGTGAGCCTGCCTTTGAAGATTCTGCTGTTCAGGAGCTTGGTACCAGTGCCTGTTGGTGTGATTGCCCAGCCTGCCTCCTGAGTGGTGGAAACCTCCTACATTGAGAGAGGTTGTGAAGAGTCAATTCCCACGCTGCCCGCTACGATATGTCTTTCAGGCCAGACTTTACACCCCACCCCATCCTGCTGATTCTCCACTGCTGCACCTCCTGTCCTGCAGACGTGCCTGTCCTCTTCTCATCTCTGGGAAGTGCCAACTCTGCCGCCCTGCTCAACACCGTGGTGGTGGGCGCTGTCAACGTGGGCAGCACCTTGATTGCCGTCATGTTCTCGGACAAGTTTGGCCGCCGCTTCCTGCTCATTGAGGGTGGCATCCAGTGCTGCCTGGCCATGGTGAGTGAGAATCCGTCTGGCAGCGGGGTGATTTAGTCCTGCCCATCAGCGTGCTTCTTGCAGCAGCAAGTCAGGCCGCCGCCTAGCACCAGGTACTGACTACCTGACCCACCAGCTTACCTTACTTGACAGCGTGCAGCACCACCGAGTGCAGAAACACCAAACCATTTTTACAGTTTTCGCATGCGCTTGGCCGTGGATATGAGTTTCCCTTTACCTCTTGCCCAATTGAGCTGACCCTGCAACATTGGGATCTGTGCTGCAGCTTACAACTGGCGTTGTCCTAGCCATCGAGTTTGCCAAGTATGGCACTGACCCTCTGCCCAAGGCCGTGGCCTCTGGCATCCTGGCTGTGATCTGCATCTTCATCTCCGGCTTTGCGGTGAGTGTCCTGGGGGTGGTGGTGGTGCTGCTTTTTGCATGCATGGCTGCTGGGCCGCTTGCTCATGCTCCTCTCCCATGGCCAAGACTCGCCTAAGGCTTGATGATATAACTGTTGATGGACACCCCAGTGACTAGCTGTGATGTGCAGATCTCTGATGGCATCCAAAACCAACTTTGGCTTCTCTGTGTGTGCTGAAATTCTGGCTGCATTTGTGCTGCAGTGGTCCTGGGGCCCCATGGGCTGGCTCATCCCCTCCGAGATCTTCACCCTGGAGACCCGCCCTGCCGGCACTGCCGTGGCCGTGGTGGGCAACTTCCTGTTTTCTTTCGTCATCGGCCAGGCCTTTGTGTCCATGCTCTGCGCCATGGAATATGGAGTCTTCCTCTTCTTTGCTGGCTGGGTAAGTCCAAAGAAAGTAGGAAGCCCCGAACTGCTTGCTGTGCAAAGGAGCAGGATGTTGCCCCCCCCGGAAAACAACCATGCTCTCTTCCTGTGTTGGGCATGCATGCCTTGTGCCTAGGCAGCTGGATGGAGGCATATACGCTTGAGCAAGCCTCCTGCACTGACTAAAGAAGGGGGTATGCAACTCCGTCTCTGATGCACTCATCCATGTCTCCCTGCTGCCGCCTGCAGTTGGTGATCATGGTGCTGTGTGCCATCTTCCTGCTGCCTGAGACCAAGGGGGTGCCCATCGAGCGCGTCCAGGCACTCTATGCCCGCCACTGGTTCTGGAACAGGTGAGCAGGGGTCGCCTCTGTCTGCCCCAGCTATGCCCACAAGCACGGTGCATGTGAACTGGGTCCACCAAGCCTGGTGAACTCCACCCCTCCACTTGCCGTGCAGAGCACTTACAGCTAGCAAGCCAAACCACCACGGTTGTGCCTGGCAGTGGCGGGCATATGCCTTCATGAGGATGCCTGTGTGCCATACCTGCTGCCAGGCTGGACCTGCTGCCTTGAGTGTGGATGAGTTCGTCGGCACTGAAAGCCTTGCCGGTGGTGCTGCAGGGTGATGGGTCCCGCTGCCGCTGAGGTCATTGCTGAGGACGAGAAGCGTGTGGCAGCCGCAAGCGCCATCATCAAGGAGGAGGAGCTGTCAAAGGCGATGAAGTAAGGTCTGGGCAGTGGCGCTCTTATAGATTTATCTTCAGGGAGAAGAACAACAGGGACAGGAGAAGGCACTCGGTGTGCCAGTGCTAGATGAGAGTTACCTGCTCGGACGTGGGGCTGTTTTCTCACATCCCTCTCTCCTAAGGGATGCGAAGGTCCTGGTGGTTTTGGTTAGGCTTGCACTTCTAGTTTTCTCCTCTGCTAGGCTGCTGGAGCAGGCTTTTGCATTGCCTGCTGACTATCTGCGGAACATGATGAGCTTGCGGACCGTGCCCCAATGGCATTGCCGATTTCCTTGCGTAAACTTGGAAACTGATGGAACTGATCTCCCACTTGGGATGTGGTTGTACTTGTACACATTTTTCCTGGCTGGCTGCGTACCTGCCTGCTGGTACCGATTTCCTTCATAGAAATAAAAGTAGGGCTGCTTTTCAGCTGTTGCCACCTGCAGTCAACCGAGTTCTTCCATGCTGAGGGCAATAAATGTTATATTCTCTTCTTTAAATGGTCAGCTCCCATGGCCCACCGTATGTGCGTAACACACCCCTTGCCTGCGTTGTTGGGCACATGCCGGCTTATGGGCCTTGTCAGATCTTTTGAACAGCCGTGTTGCTGTGGTTGAAATGGTCTTGTCTAGACTAGCTGTCAGCCTTTTGGGGTTACCGTCTACACTCTGCTAGCTTACAACTTGGGGTTAGTGTAAGTATCCTTTAACACAGTCTGGGTATGTACTTTATGTAAGGAGCCCAGTACTTCTTCCTCAAGCAAGGAGCCCAGATTTCCTCGAATAACTTCTCCGTCGAGCACTGGAGAATAGTGTAAGCTTTGCATACTCCCTAGTATTCGAAACCCTGGGAGCTGGCAGATATAATATCCTGTGCGATACTGTTGTTGGCAGTTGGTTCCAGCCGAGCAAGCAGTTGCATAGCCTTTCTAATCAGCAGTCCCCACCCACATGCCAGATGTTGCTGCAGTGGCCCCATTCCAGATATACTGAGCCAGTGAGTGGCAGCGGCCAGATGCCTTCCAGGATGCAGCAACCAGTACAAGTGGTCGGCTCTTACTGACTCACAGTAGCTGGTGGGTGCTGGTCAGCGGACAACCACCTGCCCATGTTGCCGTGAGTGACAGTATCTGTGAGAGGTATATTTAACGCTATCCTAATGATCGATTGCTGCCGTCGTAAGTTGTAGTGGACATCTTAGTGATCAGCGAGTTCCTGGAAGGAGGATGCTGTCCAAGGTGCAGGGCGCTCGCAGGGCGCCGGCAGGGGGCTGACAGGGCGCCGGCAGGGCGCCTGCACGGCGGCAGGCAGCCCTGAATCACCGTGCCGATTGAAAGTGTATGTCATGGTCTGCTTCTGATTGAAAATAATTACACACCTTGCTACAGACCGTTACTGCAAGCGTTACTCTCTCACTGGCAAACTTTACCATTCATGACAGAGATGGCATGAGAGCTGATTGGCTCCCCAGATCCAGACACCGACCAGTATCATCTCAAGCTCTTGAACGGTACAACTTCCAAGTGTCGGTCAAGCAGGTTCTCTAGCGCCCGAAAGATCGCTCGCCCCGTTGCGACCCGGCTGTTGTCCGCCTACCCTTCAGCTTCGTGGCGGCTGTTCCGCGGCCCTACAGTCCTAACAGAGATAACAACCCAGCCCAACTCGCCAAACGAATTCTCGTGCACTTATACAGAAAGGCGACTGATCAGCCCACAATTCACGGCTTTGAAGCGCTTGGCAGGCATTTCGACAGTGGCCCCAGGTGGGTGACCCTTGTGTGCGACAGCTCAGAAATGTCGTCTTCACACGCCATGTCCTGCTCGACAGCCTGCTGGTTGGCATGCGGGTCGTTCATAGCGTTTGGGTCGCCTTGGGTCTCTAATCTTCCAAGCACCGGCCGCCGCAACTGGATGGCAGCCACCAGGGGACCCAGCCCATTGCTCGGTCGGAACGACTCACAGGCACTGTATCTAAGCAGTGCAGGTAACTTCCGCCACCTACACTCGGCCTGAGCCGCCTCTCTATAGGACCTTCAGAACAGCCGCGGTAGCGATACGATGGCCGGCGGCGCAATAGTAGCTTCAGGAGGGGCTTCCCGCAGTTCAGAGTATCAAGGCGGTCTTACAGCCTATGTCTTGCTGGTGAGCCTTGGTGGTAGGACAGTGAGCTGTTCTTGTGCTGCTTGGGCCTGCTCACGAGTGACAGCTGACCCGGCTGTGAGCAGGCTGTCGCTTGGGGTACTGCTTCCCTGCTGTGCGCCGCAGTTCTCCCAATCTTGGCGGACCCTTCACTGCCCTGCGTTTTCAGGTAGCCTTGGTTGCCGCCTGCGGTGGGCTGCTGTTGGGCTATGACAATGGCGTCACCGGAGGTGTAGCCTCCATGGAGCAGTTTGAGAGGAAGGTGAGGAAGACGGATGGCGACAAGTCTGAGCAGCTTTGGCAGTGCTGGTGCATAGCTTTCTTTTCTCTGTGCTTGCAAAGGTGTCCGGCAATGGAATTGCTGGGCAACAGTACTGGGGCAAACATTGGACAGCAGGCGCTCACCACCCCGCATGGCCCAGTGGTCCTAGTGGTATGGAGCTGTCCATTCAAGATAATTGTTGTGGTGCGCTGCAGTTCTTCCCTGATGTGTATGAGAAGAAGCAGCAGGTTGTGGAGACCAGCCCATACTGGTGAGTGTGTGGGAGTCTTAAGTGACGTGAGGCGTGCAAAGGAGATGCATGGTGCAGCAGTGAGTCACATACTGTGGATCACCCTGCTTACGCCTGTCTTGTCCCTCTTGGCCATAGAGGCAACTTGTTCACAGCAGCAATCACCGGATAGATGTCTTATGGGCCATTGCGACTGCCCTGCCCTGCAGCACCTACGACAACCCGAAGCTGCAGCTCTTTGTGTCCTCGCTGTTCCTGGCGGGTCTCATCTCCTGCATCTTCTCTGCCTGGATCACCCGCAACTGGGGCCGCAAGGTGAGGGAGTGGTGGCGCTCAGCACTGCTTGATGGGTCAGTTTTTGAGCTGTGCGGTTTGCCCTGATTGAGGGTGGCTGAGCCACATTTCATGCAGCGGTTTGGCACAGCGGCTGACGCCCATATCGAAACAGCATGTGTCCAAAGCAGCAGCATGCGATTGGCTTTGCATGTGGCCCTTCTCGCTGCTACTGGCACTTTCTCTCATTGCTTGTTGGTGTTTCTTGGCAT
This sequence comes from Parachlorella kessleri, assembly GCA_001598975.1. Classification (NCBI taxonomy): domain Eukaryota; kingdom Viridiplantae; phylum Chlorophyta; class Trebouxiophyceae; order Chlorellales; family Chlorellaceae; genus Parachlorella; species Parachlorella kessleri. The sequence continues at coordinate 19,911 of BBXU01000335.1, forward strand.
CTCTGCAGGCCAGCATGGGTATTGGCGGTATCTTCTTCATCGCTGGTGGCCTGGTCAATGCATTCGCCCAGGACATTGCCATGCTCATCGTCGGCCGCGTCCTGCTGGGTTTTGGCGTTGGTGAGTGGAGCAATTGTGTTGGAGGTGTGCTATTTGAGCTGTCAGTGTACCTGAGCACGGCATGGTCCTGCTGTCAGTGTGCCTGAGCACGGCATGGTCCTGCTGGGAATGGGGAGTTACATCTGCTTTGTTTGGCATTACGATGTATGCATGCAAGCGCCCCTTTAGGCAGGGAACCGCAATGCAGACAGCATGGAGGGAGGGTGCAGGTCTTCATAAAGCAACAATTGAGTGAAGAGTACTGCTTTCCTTTCCTGCAGGCCTTGGCAGCCAGGTGGTTCCCCAGTACTTGTCTGAGGTTGCCCCCTTCTCCCACCGCGGCATGCTCAACATTGGCTACCAGCTGTTTGTCACCATCGGCATCCTCATCGCAGGACTCGTCAACTAGTGAGTACTGCGTTGGCGCCAACGACCCGTACTCCCAGCTCAGCAAGTGTTGCTAGCCTGTGCAATGCGCTGGGTAAACAAGATGGGTTACCAAGTCACGTCTGATGTCTTCCACACATGGTTTTTTTTTTAGGTCACGTGTTGCCACTCACTACAATACCAAGTCTGGGCAGCCATGTGACAGCTGCAATCACCTTGCACCTGCTGCAGCGGCGTGAGGAACTGGGACAATGGCTGGCGCCTGTCCCTGGGTCTGGCTGCCGTCCCCGGCCTCATCCTGCTGCTGGGAGCTATTGTCCTGCCCGAGTCCCCCAACTTCCTGGTGGAGAAGTGAGTGTGGCGATGGGTGTTCATCACAGCTTGCTCATTACTGGTGGTGACTTCGTGACAAAGAACTGAGGCAAAGGACTCTGCAGCGGCTCGGTACAAGTATTGCCAGCTATGACCTTAAAGCTGCATTGCAGGCCTTTCTCATTGCGAGGCGTTTTGTGGCGTTTGGTGTTCTGGGTCAGTGACAGTGCGGCTGTCTCCAATGCTCATCACGTGTTGACAGTGAGGGATCTGTAACCACTGTCGCTCCGACCCCAACTGCAGGGGCCGCACTGACCAGGGTCGTCGCATCCTGGAGAAGCTGCGGGGCACCTCCCATGTAGAAGCTGAGTTTGCCGACATCGTGGCAGCAGTCGAGATTGCTCGTCCCATTACCATGCGTCAGGTGAGAGAAGAGACTGCCAGCATGGTCCTAAAGAACCTCCCAAGTGTGCACTGTTGTGTTGCACTGCATGAATTACCTGGTGATGTGGTTACCTATCTCGCAACCTGGTGATGTGGCCGTGCCGCTGGATAGGTGATGTGTCCTGTGCTGCAAGCAAGGGGAAGGGGTAGAAGGCCAGGAGACAATATTGGGATCCTGCAATTGCTGCAGAGCTGGAGGTCACTCTTTACCCGCCGCTACATGCCCCAGCTGTTGACCAGCTTTGTCATCCAGTTCTTCCAGCAGTTCACCGGCATCAACGCCATCATCTTCTGTGAGTCTCGTCGCTTGGCTTGCTTGTCGGCTGTGGGTGGGGTGCCCTCGCCGGTCAGGTTGCTTGGCTCGTATCATTCTTACACAAGCTACCTGTCCGATACCATGAACTTGTATTGATAAATAGGCTGCCGGCACCGTTGCGTCTAGTTGTTTGTCACGGCTGGTTTAGAGCGCTGGTGACACTACCAGCTCAGTCAAGTTTGGTTGCATTGCAACTAACACAAGCTATCCTGGTGAAATGCCATGCAGACGTGCCTGTGCTCTTCTCCTCCCTGGGAAGTGCCAGCTCCGCAGCCCTGCTCAACACTGTCGTGGTGGGCGCTGTCAACGTGGGCAGCACCATGATTGCCGTCCTTTTCTCTGACAAGTTTGGCCGCCGCTTCCTGCTCATTGAGGGTGGCATTCAGTGCTGCCTGGCCATGGTGAGTAGCTGCGTGGCACTTCTATCTATTTGGTGGGTGCTTGGCTCCTTCGGGCACCGATGCTTGTTGCTTGCTTGTTACAATCCTGATGATGGTCAGCATGCAGTTTCTTCCTCCTCTCTCACAACCTACCCGACTAGTGTCTGCTGTCAGGGATGCCCAGCTCTGGCATGTTCGTTCCACATATTGAGCTGCTGTGGTGGTAGAAGAACCAATCCCTTGCTCCTCCTGGTGCAGCTTGCGGCCGGTATTACCCTTGGTGTGGAGTTTGGACAGTACGGCACTGAGGACCTGCCCCACCCCGTCTCTGCTGGTGTCCTGGCTGTCATCTGTATCTTCATTGCTGGATTTGCGGTGAGTGTGCACAGTTGCTTGCACTGAACAGGGAAGTAACTCCCTGATTGGATGCTGCATTGTTCATTTGTTGCCATCCCTTGCAGCAGCTGATTAATGCACGGCAGTTGGTGTAGCTCTACATGTGATCGAGCGTTGCGGTGTGTCTCGAGTCAAGTGTGCTGTGCTGAGATGGCATTGCAATGCTGACGGTCCTTGCTCTTGCTGTGCTGCAGTGGTCCTGGGGCCCCATGGGCTGGCTCATCCCCTCTGAGATCTTCACCCTGGAGACCCGCCCTGCCGGCACTGCCGTGGCTGTCATGGGCAACTTCCTGTTCTCCTTCGTCATTGGCCAGGCCTTCGTGTCCATGCTTTGCGCCATGAAGTTTGGCGTCTTCCTCTTCTTCGCTGGCTGGGTGAGTTGACACAAGCTTCCTGCATTTCCTAATACCCTTTTTGATAGGTGTTGGCGATGCCTGGTGCAGCTTGGTGCTTCTGGGGAAGAAGAGAATGCTGTCAACTGTGTTTGCGTCTGCTTTGGCTGTGTGCGTATACCCTCCCATGTTCCCTTACCGCAAAGACCAGACAGTGGATAGCTCCCCTGCTTTAAGCTTACCAAGTAAGCTTACCCAACTGCCCATGACCCTGCTTTCACCTGCAGTTGGTGATTATGGTTCTGTGTGCCATCTTCCTGTTGCCCGAGACCAAGGGTGTGCCCATCGAGCGTGTCCAGGCACTCTACGCCCGCCACTGGTTCTGGAAGAAGTGAGTATTCTCCCTGCCACTGATTTCACACTTTCAAAGATGGCTACATTGCATTTGTTCCCCTTGGGAGTACAGCTTGCAAAAAGGCAAACAATGCCAGGCAGAGCTGACCGGCCCCAGCTGCGCCTTTGCTTATGACCATGTCATGACTGCGTCTGATGTTGTGTCTGGCATGGGTGCTGTGGCTCTTTCTTGGTTGCAAGGGTTTCCTCCCATACTCTTTCCACGGGGGCCTGTAGCCATATGGTTCATCAGCAAGAGGCTGACCACAGCCTGTACCACACTGTGCTTGTGCAGGGTAATGGGTCCTGCTGCCCAGGAGATCATTGCTGAGGATGAGAAGCGTGTGGCTGCCTCCCAGGCTATCATGAAGGAGGAGAGGATCTCTCAGACCATGAAGTAAAGGCATGGGAAGTAAACAACGCCTGCATGCCATGCCCTGAAATGAATGGGGGAACTACTCTTGATGCTTGTCAGTCCACTCTCTGAAATATGGGTTGGGTCTGAACATGGGTAAACACAACTATGTGGTACATAGAAACACTGCGAGCTGGCTTGGGTGGTGGTTTGTGAGATCGAGGCCGTTTTTCGTCGTCGCCCAAGTACTGGGATGGGCTGGCCAAGACGTTTTTGATAAACTACCCTAGCATCTTGATAGGATGTGCCTCTTGCCTGGAGGTGCCAGGACAGTCTGGTTATGTTGGGAGAGTTAACGTAATGTGCTACAGACACAGTTGTCCTTTTCTGGAACTCAACCCTCAGTTCCCTTCCTTGCCTACAGCTTTTGGTTGGGATTGATATCCCCCACTAGCCAAAGGTGTTCTGTGTACTGGATTTTGGTTGCTGCAGCCACGCTTGCTTCGGTTGTGTTTAGAGGTAGTGCTGGAGTTATCTGCCAAACGTTGCCACCCGGTCATTTTTCCCTAATGAATTTTCAAATTGATCGGCTCTACTACTGTCACTGTTGTCTTCTGTTTCCTCTGCATGCGCTGTGCTACTGACAATGTTATCTTTGTCTGCATGCACTGTGACACAGCCTGGGTATTTTGATTTTCTCGGCGGTGAGCATGTGCTAGGGTCTGCACCTGCGCTTGTAGGGTATTATGCTTAAGCACAGCACCTGCTGTGTCATGCTATACATTCAGGCTGACAATGCAAAATAATGACATGTTGTGTACATGTAACTGCTATGTTGGGCAGACTGTGCATTCTACAGCTGACAAAACCGTCTTGTTGGACAAACAATGCCGGGCGTATATAGCATGGCGGCCCAGTTGGACTTGGGAACATCTCTCATGCTGCCCAGTTGGTTTGGAACATCTCAACCACGTCTCACCCACAACTGTGAAGGCATTACTCATTTGAACTGTAAGTTCAATAGTGTGCACTATCAATACTTACACTGTTTGCACACCTATTGCCAGTGGGCATCTTGCTATATCAAGATGCACCATGCCTTCCAATTGCGCATGGTAGGGTTCTGCGCATGCACCCTCCAAACCCCTCGACGCAATGGATGAAAACAAAGCACGATGCTAACTAGCCAAATGACTTCTCAAACTTGCCAGCACCCCAAGCCCACACCCAAAGACGGTCAGGCACAGGCAAGAGTGGACATGTTTTCAACCCTCCAAACCCCTCGACGCAATGGATGAAAACAAAGCACGATGCTAACTAGCCAAATGGCTTCTCAAACTTGCCAGCACCCCAAGCCCACACCCAAAGACGGTCAGGCACAGGCAAGAGTGGACATGTTTTCAACCCTGGTGACCAGGCGCGTTTTCAGAGTTGCCGGGCCCACCACCACTGTGCCCTGGGGCGTTGCCAGAGTTGCCTGGCGCATTGCCCTGGCCCCTGCCCCTCCCTGGACCCTCGGGGCTTACACCCTGACTTGTAGCACTTTCATTAGGGCTGGGGCTGGGGCTGGGGCTGGGGGATGCAGAAGGACTTGCTGCTGGGGCAGGGGAGGGGGAGGTGCCTGCGGGTGCTGCGCCTCCTGAGCACTTGCAGGTTGCAAGGGAGTCAGCGAGTGCCTTGGCCACTGCGGGCTGGATGGACTGCAGCAGGGTGCAGGGGAGTGTAAGAGTGTGAGAGCAGCAGTCACAGTGACCTGCAGAGGAGTTGCCAAGTGGCCTGGGAGGCTGCTGGGACATCCAAGTGCCATGGAGCAGGAGGCGCGGTGCTGGGGCTGATGGGAGGAGCGCAGCAGAGGCACCACAAGAAGCAGCTCCAGGTGAGACAAGGGCCACGGGGAATGAGGAGAGGGGTAGCACACGGCCCGGGGTCAACTGTTGGTTGCGGCAGCCGAAGTGTGTCAGAGGAGCACTGTGCTCAAGTGTACGCATCCCCTGCCAGTCCGTCCATCCCCTACCATGCTATGGCTATAGCGTGGTAGGTAAGCAGGGTACTGCATCCTTGGCATCGTTTCAGCTATCTTTCGAGTACTGACACCCACCCCATTGCAAGTTCAACACCACCATCCCCTGGCTTCTACCGCACCTTGGAAATGAAGGTGGCCGCGGCCGATGCGCTGCCTCCGCTTGCGCTCACTGTGGCTTTCGCCTGGGCTGCAGCTGACGCAAAGCTCTGCTGCACCGACTGCGCAGCTGCGCTGGCTTTGTTGCCCCCGCAGGCCTTGCTTTGTGCGTCAGCAAAAGCTGATGCTGCATTCAGGGGCACATGTAAGAGACTTTCATGCACAATCTTCACACTGCATGGTGCCCGCAAGCAGCACAGCACAGGCTCACACCTCCGGCAGCATCATGCGCAGCTTACTGTTACGCCGCTTCTGCCCTTGTACTGTGGCCCACCAACCGTTTGGCCTACCTGTTGCGGAAGCAACGGCATTGGCGTCCGCGAACCCGGAGGCAGTACCCTGGCATCCAGCTGCACAGCAGTAGCAATCGAAGGACTCGGGCACAGTGCCAGCAACTTGATTGCACTGGGTGAACCGCAAGCGCCATGTTACAGTTTTGCCACACTGTTTGTACAGGTTACAACAAGTGGATGCATGAGGAGCTGAGCCACTTACGTCCTCCGTTGACTGCAACTTGTACGTTGGCCATGGCTTCTGCTACAGCGTTGGCGATTGCCTGGCAGGTACAATAGCAAGCGCCTTAGTCAGCCTTACTGGATGGCAGACATGCGTGTTTGCTCTACAGAGTGAAGTGCATGGAGAGTTCTGGAGTAGATAAGCCATACCGTAGCCTCAGCACTGCTTTGAGCTGTGCAGGGGCAGGAGGAGCACTCTGAGAAAGCCTTGGACACAGCGCTGGAGACCGCATCAGTGGCACTGCTGGATGAGGTTGCTGAGGCGCTGGAGGTGCATTGCTGCAGGGAACGTCCGTGCGCAGAAGTGGCGAGCAGCACCAGCAAGCAGCTCACCCACCAGCAGGAGACAACCCGACACTGCATGGCCATGTGGAAACAACTGCACAGTAACAGTCAAGTAAAGGAATGGTCTTCGCTTTCAAAATCCCGTGACACAGGGAGTCGTGGGGCCAGGGTTGGCATATTTGCCACGCGTGCTGTTGTCTTGTGGGCTCCATGCCGGCCGCATGCCAAGCGGGTACCCTTGGCAGAACTGTTGGACCCAACAACGTCACCATGACCCCAGCAAGTAGCAGACGGTCAACAGGGCGTCCATTCATAGGCATGCAGACAACGCCAGAACAACCACTGTAAGGCCTAGCTCTTGGGCTTGCTGATGAGCAGCATGGGGGGTGACACGGCGTATGACGCCGGTCAAGGTTGCAGTTAAAAGGCCAGCTAGGAGCATCCATAAGGCTTCTATATATAGGATATACACACATGGCAACAGGAGGCTGGAACACTGTGTGGCAAAGTACTGGCAGGGGACAGCCTTAAGGGCAGCCGTCCACAGCCAGCAAGCTCAGCGCTAGTTAGCATACACTGCAGATACAGAACCCCATATCAATGGGTAATGAAGAGCAAGCTGCCTCAAGCAGCGCGACACAGCTCAAGGCTCAGCACAGCAGCAGACAGAAAGCAAAAGAGCGAGCAAATTGACTCCAAGCGCTGCAGCTGTCATGCAGCAGTTCACAAGGCACACAAACATAGTAAGACGCACTCTACGATAGACAGCAAGGTATTTGCCAACCTGGCCGTGCGGGCTCAGATCACACTTGCATTCAGAGATGAACTGGTCGGACAGCCCACTGACACCTTCTCCCCAAGTTGTTTGCTTCGCATGCCATGGCCCGTCACCGCAACGATGCACGGTGCAAGGCCACTTCCAGGGTGGCATAGCCAGCACAGGAGCATGTGTAGGACGCCAAGAGCGCAATAAATACAAAAAAGACATGCATTGTAGCATCCCCCACCTACAGCTGTACGTACAAGTAACTACATGGTACTGGCCTGGCTCCCGGGGCACCAGCTGCCTTGCCCTTTAGGCCATGCCAGCTGCCGCCCCCCTTTGCTGGAGGTGCAGGCCCAGGGTGCCAGCGCCCATGCAATGCTTCGCAAAGCACAGCCACCTCCGCTCACAGCTTCAGCGGCCCCCAGGCCACCAGCGCTTGGATCGACTCTTGGCAGCTCTTGACAGCACTTCAGAGGGAGTGCCAACCAGAGCCAGCGCTCCCTGGGTGCAGCACATGCCTGCCGGGTCCCTGCAGCTGACCTTTGCCAGCTCCCACAGCACAGAAGGGCAACAGGGGCGCGAGCAGCAGCACTAGCAGCAGCAGCAGCAGCGCGCGTCTGCCGCGTGCTCACGGCACTGCAGGTCGCAGGGCGGCAAGGCCTCTTGGAGGTACTGCAGCGCCCGTGTGCAGCGCACCTTGCGCTGGGCCTGCCGTTCAGCAGCGCACTCGCAGTGCACGCTGCTGGGACTCTTGGCACCGCCTCACAGACAGTGCAGGCCCCAGGGCGCCAGCGCCCTTTCCAGCGCCTGTGGCGAATGAGCATATGACAGCAGTAGCCCATAGTTGGTGACCGGCACCCCCGCCTCTTTCAGGTCCGAGATCCTCGCGCGGATCTTCTGGTGATCCACCATGCAGCCGCCGCAGTGGATGGCCAGCGCAAAGCGCCGCAGGCCGCCAGACTCTGCACGGCATGGGGAGCGACAATGCATGATTTGAAGGAGTACACTGCACGGCCAGGCTGAAGGGCTGCAGCGCCAGGCTTGATCGTTCGGGTAGCCCTGCTGCTCAGAGTTGCAGTCCGGCAAAAGCATCGGGGCCCAGCGGGTCTACAATGGCAGGCACAAATGAGAAAGTGTAGCACGTCAAGTGGGAGCCACCATGCCGTCAACCAGGGCCATAGGCCAGGTCAAGACGGGCTTGTTATCGTTAAGAAGAAGACGTAAGCAAGAAGGGGAAGGGGGCAGGCCTACCTGTGTCGTCCAGCTCCGGGAACTCGCGGCCAAAAGCGTGCTCCAGCTGGATGCCCACGCCGCGCTGCTGCTCAATCTTGCGGGGGATCTGCAGGGGCAGGAAATCTCGTGAATCAAGACCTGTGAGGACCCCAGCAAGCATATGGGTTGTCGCGGGTGTCACGCCTTGCCCCCACTAGGGAGGCTCACCCAACCCTAGTTGCACCCATGGGCGTTCATGACGTGCATGATATGCACCGCGCTCAGCATGCTCAACACCCGGTAAGCCTTACACGCCAGCGGTACCAACAGTCCAAGCCCAAGGCTGCTGGCAGGTCTCACCTGTACCATCCCTATGTCGTTGCACATCTCAGTGATGCGGTTGTGGTTGCATGCCTCCGCTATCAGCACCCTGTCGCCCTCCTGCAGGCAGCAGGAACCGCAAGGTGGAGATGAAAGTGGCACTTTCTCTAGCAGGTCCAGGAGAACATGCCACCAGGTTGGCCCTTGTGTCAGGGTGTGGCACTGTGCAGGAAGACAGCATTGCAGCCCGCAGCGATGATTGGATTGGTGAGTCACATGTCCCATGCCGGCATGTACCAGTCTTGCCAAATAAAAGACAACAAATGTTTCCATGGCCAACCTCATTCCAGCAGCCACTGGAACACGCTGTGGCACACGCTCGCGAACCTTTTAAGCCTGCCAGCAGCGTCACCCTGTTCACACAGGCCGTTCACTACCTTTACAAGCGAGGCATTCTGCGGCAATACGGAACCGTAATCGGCCCTGCACTAACGTTTGGCCACCCCACCTGCAATGAAATGCCTTAAAATATACTACACCTGAAGCTGCTGTCCTACGACCCTAGTGTGCCCAACCGCAAACTGGCACCACTTAAAAGATTGTAGGCCTGCACCAGTATCTCACATGCCCATCACTCTTTCACACACCTTGAGTGACTTGTACCGCTCGATGCCCTCCACAAACAGCGGCAGCTGGCCCTGTGACTGGCGGTGGATCATGGCGATGGAGAAGGTGGTGAAGGGCACCAGCTCGTCCCCGGTGGCCTCATCCAGGGTCCACGGGTGCACAATGTCCACCGCCTGTATACGCAGCAAATGAGGGAAACACATTAGCATGAGTGGTGTGTTGGTCATGGCGGTGGGGAAGATGGTAAAGGCCACCAGCTCTTGCCCAGCTGCGCTGACGTAGGAGAGCACCCAACAACCATTCTCACAAGTCTGCGACCTGGTGCAGCAGCAGCAGCAGCAGCCACAGCAGCAAAAGCCCAGTCACACCCTGTAATGCAACCCTGTAATGCAACCCTGGCCACCAGTGCCCCACCTGCGAGTCTGTGACGATGACTTTGGGCCCCTGGTGAGCCAGCACCGGCGCCAGCGCCTTCTGGAAGCGCCGGCGCTCCGCGTCACGCACGCTAGGGTCTGCTGACCGTGCCGCGTCCAGGTTCATACGGTAGGCAAGGGTGGTGGCAAAGTGCCGGATGGCTTCTTCTTGTACCAGTGCCTACATGGAACAGTGGAAGCACCCAGGGAGCACGTTGCTATGGCTGATGGTAAGCGAGCATGGCGGGGTGGGGGGTCAGAGGGGGCGCAGCAGCTTGGCGGGTGGAGGGAGAAACCCCCACTAGTTGACTGAGTAGCCAGCACATATCAGCTCCTGCAGGCGTCTACTTGCCCACCTGATGGCGCAGGTACAAGTCACTGTCTCACATCCATGGCATTGCCTCGGGATACAATCTGGTAACACCCGCCTGGGGCCTCAGCAATGCGCATGGTGGGGGGCTCCATATCGATGGCAATGCCCAGGCAAACTTGATCTGGCCAAACCCCACACATTGACCTGAATCACACAACTACACCCACCTGGGGCCGCAGCAGGCGCATGGTGGGGGTTTCCGCGTCCATGGGGATGTTGAGGAACACCATGGCCTCCTCACTCAGGAACTCCTCCGGCAGAGACTTGACAGCGTGGTGCTTGTGTGCCTGCTTCACACTCTCCTGCAGGGCGAGGCGGGGTAGTGTACTTCAGCAGCTTTGGGGCAGTCCTTGAGGCCAACCCTGCAAGGGGGCTTGCAGCCTGTGGCACGATTTTTTCATCAGACATAGAAACCATGTGCATCTGTCTGCACCCTGGAAGTCCATGTGAGCGCCACAGCGGGCGGGGCAGCAGTATCGGGGCCTAGGCTGCTTTGCGCGCTCCTCACTGCATGTTGATATCAGCCTGGCCCCAGTCCCATGTTGGGCACCTGAAGTACCTGCCTCAGGGCCACCTTATCACTCTGAAAGACGTCACACAACCTTTCAACTCTGCCTACACTCCCAGGCCTGCAGGTCCCTGCCAGCACGCGCTGACCTGTGCCTGCAGCAACCAGGCCCGTTTGGCGCAAGCACACAATTGCTTCAGTACCCACACCGTTACTAACCGATGGTCTCTCGCTTGAAAAACCTAGGGTGTAGGGTGAAAAAATTGTCGATCCATGCACCTGCAGGAACTCTGCCAGTGGGGTGCTGGCCCCCAAGTCCGCCAGCTCCATGTGCCGCCAGAACAGGTGGCCATCGGGGTTGAGCACCCCCTGCAGCCGCTGAACCACCGTGTCCGGCGCCCAGCCGGGGTTCCCGCTGGCGCCTGCGGGCGGTTTGGTGTTGTAGACCAGCACCGGCTCGCTGCCCGCCTGCATCACAGCGAACCAAGGATTGACGAAGTATTGGCAAAGAACTGACGACGTCCTTGCTATCTGGTTAACGTGAAAAGGGTTGATCACAGTCCTCACGGGTTGATAGAGCAAATGACGGATAGTGACCTGACCTGACAGAAGGAATGACAAAGACCCAGAATTGTCATGGACAGGCATCTGATGTTGCTTGAGGGCATCTAATGTTGCTCGAGCGCAACTCGTTCGAAGGGTCTCTCCCCCCCCAAACTTGAGGAGATCTATTCCGGTTGGGTTCACAAGCCTGCCAGAAGGTCCTCTTCCTTACCGTACTCTGCTGACTGTGGTCCCACAATGCCAATGTCTCAATGTAAAGCCTCGAGCCAGATACCACCCACCTGCTCCGCCTTCTCAACCAGCAGCCGCTCCCAATGCAAGTCGGCTGCCAGCTGCTCGGGAGGTGCCTGCCAGTGGCGCCCCACATCAACCACCACCACCGCCACATCCGTCTCCTGCAAAGCCACAAACCCGGGTGGGTGCATTGGCATGGGATTATAGGTTGCCAACTCCCCATAATGGATTGCCTTGAGGGCCTGTCACCTTGTGACTGAACCCTATTCTTGACGCCCTTGAGGCTTACGCCCGGACACACCTACTTTCCCTCATGTAAGAGTGGGACCCATGTGAAAATGCCACGCTGCACCCTACATGACAATGGGACGTGCAAGCTTGGGTGGAGAGAGCAAAGACGCAGCACCGCAAAGGGGGCCTCTCCGGTGGGTCAGTCCCTCAGCACCAGCCACATTGCTTCCAGGCAGTGCCTGCCACGCACTTACTTCATACACCAGCCACCTTTGCTGCTGAACGCCTATGTTGGCCAGGGTGGCGTATAGGTGGGGTTACCAGGAAGGGTACCGCCATGCCGCAGGCAAGACGATACCTGCCAGAGTCCCCCTCTGTGCACCATCCACACCGCTTCCAGGCAATGCCTGCCCCAGGCTGTGCATCTCCTCACGACCGACGCAGCGCACCTTGATGACGCTGAGCACCTTGCGCCGCTTCTTCTCCCCCAGCAGCCCCGTCTCGTCGATGCCGGCCGTGTCAAACAGCTTGGCGGGGCCCACCTCGTGCAGCTCCATCAGCACCGTCTGCAGGCAATGACAGCACAGTCTGCAGGCAGTGACAACACAGTCTGATGCATCAGCACAGTCTGCATACAATGACAACACAGTCTGCAGGCAGTGACAACACTGTGTGATGCATCAGCTTAGTCTGCAGGCAGTGACAACACAGGGACGCCATCAAACGCCTCCTGGAGGTGGGATGGGAGGCAGGCAGTGGTTGGAGCGTTTGGATGTATCCCAAATCTGCAGTCCTACCTGCTGCATAGAAGCTCACATTGTCAGCTTGAGAGGCGTGCAAGGCAGGAGCAAGTCTAAGCCGAGGGTGCAACTCAAGCTACTTGTGCTTCGTACATAAAGGTTCCAGTAACCACAAAGGCCTCCTCACCTTGGTGTCTGCTGTGGTGCCAGGGTGCGCATCCACAATGCTCGTCTCACTCCGCGTGAGCCGGTTCATGAGGCTGCTCTTCCCTGCAGCAGAGTGCAGCTGGCATGGAGCGCTCGACGGCCCAGCTGGTGTGCTTAGATCCTACAGCTTCTACCCGTCCCTGTCAGCCTACTACCCTTTCAGTCAGGACAGCTAGTCCTGTGTCTTACTTTCTCGGGACAGAGATTCTCGTATGCATGGCTCGACCCTGGGCTGGGCAGGCATTCGAGCAACAGCCTGCTTCTGACAGGCCTGGACATGCTGCTTGGTGGGTACAAGCTGCCCAGAGGTAGCCGATTCCTGCAGCTCAAACTAGCTCAGCGCCCCTTGCCTGCATTCATGACGCCAAAGATGCCAATGTTGACTCGCTGCACGTCAGACCCCTTGGCTGGTCCGGTGGCGGCGGGGCCGTTGCTCCTGCACACACACCACCAGGAGCGGGTAGGCATTCCTTTGGGGACTTCCTTTGGAGTACTGCTGTTCTGCTTGATCAATACTGCTGCGTTACACTATGAAGTGGCGGACATGTGTGCAGGGCGCTCGCATGCAAGCCACCAAGTGCACTGGGTCACTGTAATGCGTACTACCCGGCCAAGCGAAAGAAGACTTGACCAATGAAAGCCCAGATGGTATGAAAGCTCAGATGGTACGACAGGAGGCACTGTGAGCAGCGGGAGAGGCATATTTCAACATGAAATGACAGGGGACAATGCTAAGTAACAAACTTCATGAAGGGTATCCTGTGAATGCGACTCCCAGAAGCCTAGACGATCGCTCAGGCTGCCAACCAAAGGGAATTATCAAATACCCAAGGCTTCAAACACATATCAGCCCTGATGCCATGACTGCTTGGCTGCCCAGCGAGATCACATGCATGCAGCCCAGCATGTGTAGCACGTGTTGGTGCTCACTTGGCTGCGGCCTTGAAGCTGACCCCGCAGCCAGGGGTGTGCTGCTGCTGCGCTCCTGCGCCGACCTTCTCGCCGCAGTTGTCGCACGTCAGCTTGGGCTGCTGCGCTGCCAGGGTCGCCGTGTGGAAACCGTGGGCGCCTGTGGCCAACAAAAACTCATAGGCTTGAGCATTCATGTCAGCCCTTTTTGCAGGCTATGTCAGCCGCACCAAATTGTCTCTGCAACTTGCGGTGCCTCTCAGCAAACCTGAAGGCCCAGCACCTAGGACCTGCCAAACAAGCTGTTCAGCACAGAGCCACTCCTGACATAGCATTAAGACTGAAGACTACCCTGCTGACTTTGCGCGCAGCTCATCCACGCAAGCAAGCAAGCAAGTTCCAGCGAGCCAGCCCCAGCTTGTCACCTAGGGTAGGCTGCACTTTGATGGGGTTGATGGTTTCCCGGTAGCTGGGCGGGTCACCCCACACCTTGGGCTTCAGCTTCTTGTTCACCATGGACAGCCGCGCACTCAGGCACTGCAGCCATGCACGACGGGGTGAGGTGACTAGGTATGCCATCTTACACCCCTGGTTCACCAAGAGACTGGCACAGTCCGTACCCGACCTGATGTTGGCCACTAACCGATTAGCAATAAGGCTTCAAAGTACCGCGCAAAACTGGCTTGGCCTGGGACCCCAAGTAGCTGTGCCACACTGGTGCATGAGCTGTACCTTCTGGCACTCGTCCGCGGTGTCGCTAATGCAGGGCTTGCCCTCGTAAAGGGTATAGTGCTCGCGATACTTGGTGGGGGTCAGGATGGGCATCAGAATGTTGCAGCCCCTCCGCAGGGCTATCTCGCGCCCGATCGCGTCAATGGCCTGTAGTGCCAGCGCCAGATGACAAAAATGTGAGACAAGTGCTGCTGGCAGCTACCTGCTGCGTGCAGTTCAGGGTCAGTCGCCTGCAATCGCCGCCCAGTGTTGAGAGACATCAACTCTAGGGTTGGAGTCTCGAACCTGAAGCTTCATGGGTCAGAGGTTAGCACACGCAAGCTGTTCGTGCACGATTGAGAGACGTGCCCATAGCACAGCCAAGGCTGTGCACGGGCTATTCACAGCAGGAAGAAAAGCTCTATGCCCAGGCTGCCCACTCTCACCTGAAGCGCGGTGGTCGCCGAGATGTTGACGTTGCCCAGCGTGATCCGCGCCAGGGCGTTCATGCGGGTGGTCAGCGTGAGCATGTCCTGCGGCAGGGATACCACAGCGCAGCAAAGCGCAAATCCAGTAACCATGGGCGCCTTCCTTACCCAATCTCCTTATGCGGCCGGGCATGCAGCTACAGCGCCGTGCCGCCCCAGAGAGCCAGCCAGAGAGAGCTCCTCAGAGCAAGCACCCCCCATCCCATGGGTGCAGGGACTAACATCCTAGTTCTTAACATGTGCTGTGACCATGCAAATGGAATGGCATAGCACATCCAATAACTGCCGGAACCACACCTGCATGTGCTTCTTCTTGTCCAGGTGTCCAAACTGCTGGTCCCACATGTCAGCCACTGGGGTGCCCGTCTCCGTAATATACGGCCCCATGCCTGCATATAACACCTGATGCACTGATCAAGACCGCCTGTGAGGACTTCCTACCTGCGCATCTGGAACCCTCGAACCTAGCCCAAGAGGCAACCAAACACTGCACTCTGCACAACCATGGGCAGCATAATATCAACCATGCAGCAGCCAGCCCAAGCAGCAAGCTGACGCTGCTAGCATGTCCACACTACGGTTCTCTGTGTCAGCCTACCGATCATGTCGGCCCCAATGCCCCGGAAGAACATGATGTCCCCTGCCAGGTCCCGCAGGGTCTGCCCCGGCAGCCCCACCATGACGCCAGTGCCCACCTACACGTTCAGGAACACGAAGCTTTAGAAAAACCCTGGTAGGAGCGGCAGCCCCACCATCAGGCTAGTGCCCGCCTTGAAACCCCAGGGAACATCCAACAACGAAGGCTAAATGGGTCAGGGTAATGGCATGAGAATGCAGGTCAACGATATCTTGTAAAACATAGTTGAGGGAAGCACCAACATATTAGTCTGGAGACTGCATCGCCGTCAGCTGTTCAAGCAAGCGAACAGGAGGCATGCCGCGCCTCATCAGGGCCTCCAGATGCCTACACCTAGGAAGCTCTTCCCACGTGGCGCCCAGGCGTACCCATGCGGCTCACCATGTATCCCAGGTCCTTCAGGTCGTTCAGACAACGTATCCGGTTCTCCCACTTCTGTGCCTGCGGGTGGATGCTCGCATACAGGTCCGGGTTGGAGCTCTCAATGCGCAGCAGGTACCGCGCTGCGCCCGCTTCCCGGAACTCCACATACCTATAAGGAGCCAAGCTGCAAGTGTCACAAGGTGGCACCATCCACGGCGCTTGCTTGTTTCTCTGATCTTTGGGCTCCTCGCGGCAGCAAGCAAAGGTGTACTCTGTAACACTACGCAACAATGGCCCAAGCACTGAGCCGGATTGGTAGCTCTGCCAGATCTCCTGAGCAGCAACACACAAGTGCCTTCTAGGGCATATTCATGAGGCTTCAAAGTTCTCTACCATCTCACCGCTCGCGAGGCAGCTCCCCAACGGACAGTGCCACGCACAGTCCAAGGTCATTGGTGTCTAAAGGCACAGCCTGCAGGCACACAGTGGCAAGCCAGAGAAGGTGAAGGGATCCCACATGAGATCCTTGCAGACCATGTGCACCTTAAAGCCCAGCCTGCAATCTAGTGGGGTCCACGTCGACCGTCCAAACCGCTGCGACCACACCCCACCTATGTCGGCCAGGCACAGCCCTGTCAGTGCTCCTCATACAGCCATATACAAACATGCGGCTTCCAAATTTTGGTTCAGCTCTGCCTCCATTGAGTCCACATTTAGTGGTCTCCCAAATTACCCCATGTTTTTCCCTTCCAGCACCAAAAAAACCTGGGAAACTCCAAAAATTGCTTGTGCCAATTCATACCTTGGGGTCCAGCCCTTGATCCAACAGGTCCATCTCTATTGTCCGCTTGCGTACTGCCCGTACAACGTCTACGATATACTGGTTGCGCTGTGGGGTATTCAGCTCGCCAGACTGCAGGGAACATGGAACATTAGGATGTCACCACAACAGATGGGCCGCTAGGTGAGAGAGTTCAGCTCGCCCGCCCGCGACGCACATGCTGCAGGCGCCAGGAACAGTGCATGGGAAGTAAGTTACTGGAACGCCAAGTGCACAGAGCCCCTCAAGTATCCCACCAAGGACAGCAAATGTTAGCCGTTACACTTAGCAGCAAGGCTTCTGACCAGCCCCTCGGGCACCATCTGCTGACTGCTCTCTGGGCCCCCAAACCATGCATGCGGTGCTCATGAACCCGGTGCACCAGCAGCGTACGTCCCCAAGGGGGCCCAGTAGTGTAAGCCTACCTGCAGCATGAGCGTGCCCAGCTGGTGCCGGAAAGCCCACTCAGCCATCTCCAGGACCTCCTCTTTGGGCATTGTGTACCTGCGCCAGGTGCCACAGCATGTCCGCTCCCTGCCTGCCTCTGTTGTCTGGTAGTATGAACGAGCAGTTCAGAGGGTTCACGAGTCCAAGCCAACGCAAAGCAGTTCAAGGCACACCAGGCAGAAGCAGATTCTGCACCTGCTACAGGCCACTGATCAGCAGCGTCGTCCCATCCCGCAAGCACCAGGGACACGAACCGCCTTACGGAGGTTGATTTCCTACCTCAAGCCCACAAAAGGTGAATTTTGATGCCTAAATTGCAGCTCACCTGCGTGCTCTGCGCTGGTGCTTGCGGATGCCGCAGTAGCCGCAGTCGTTCTCACACACATTGGAGAACTCAACAATGCCTGCAGAAACACCGCACACTCCTTAACCTGGCCAGTGGTTCTGCCCAGCAACACTCAATCCGCCAGCCCTGCTTTCCTTGCAACCTGACACAGCCTCTGCTCCAGAAGCTTATGCGGTGGGGTGCTGGCTGGAGCTCTGCCCACCACGGGCACAAAGAGCGTTTGCTCTCAATGTGCCACAGAAGCCTGAGTACTCAGCATGAAGGTGCTGCAAGGAAAGCAAGGGACATGGTCCCCGCCCACCTCGATAGAACACGTTCTTTCCAAAGAAACGGTCCGTCACGCTCTCAGCATGGGCAAAAAGGGCGTTGTCTAGAACCTGCAGCACCAGCCGTTGTCCTTTTAAGGGTGCCAGATACCGCTGACCAGCGCTTGGCAGCCACACACCCATTGCCCCCCGGAAAAGGCAAGCAGAGCTCATAACCCGGCCAGGAGACTAGGGCAGAGTGATCACCGATGTGGCTTCCTCCGTAGAAGCAGATAGAAGAAGCAGATAGCAGAATGAAGAAGATTGTAATGTGCAGCTCACAAGCCCGGCTCAGTCTCACCGTCACCCCAGCTGCCCGTTATGCTCCATTGCAGCAGACATCATGCCGAGCAACGCGGCACCCTTGCCCACCTTATTGCCACCACCGAGAGTTGTGGCTCTGAGCAAGCCTTCCATTTGATCAACATCCAAGTCTAGAACAGCACCAGGCTTGATGTTGTCGACACCCCAGAAAGTGCCTGCAGCCGAAAGGCCTTACCAGTACAGTGCCCACTACAATAGCTCAACCCCACCATTCTGGAGGTGCTGCTAAGAATTACATAGTATCCACTGCGTCCCTGCCTTGGATCAGCAGCACCGACAACCAGCACTCATCGAATGCCAAGACAAATGTCAGCAGGCCTAGGTGCCCACTGCCTGTTGCATGATCCTTCGACTAGATGCCCCACATCTGAGCTCACCCAGCACGTTGGCTGCCTCCTCCGCGCTGATAGGGTTCTCCCAGGGTAGGGCTTTTTTGCCCTCCAGCTCTTTATACAACTTTTCTACGGCGGCCAAGCTGCGCACCACGGTGGTGGTGTGCAGTAGCCGCTGCAGGCCGCAGGCCGCCCCTCGCAAGAGAAGCTGACTGCAGCCTCCACCGGCTGAAAGCCGGCTCAACATGGCCCTTGATGGCTCCTGCTGTGGTAACTTGGCTTTTCCTAAGGTCGGTGATGAGTACGTCTGTTGCGTCAAGCAGCTGTGATCACTATTGCATTAGTACCGGGACAGCAACCTTGGACAACCGGAGGCTCGTGGGAGGCTGTTTGTGACCCCCTACACAACGCCGGTGACTAGGTGACGAGCCGTAGCAGGGACAGCATGGGGCCCCTATTTAGGCTGCTTGTGCCCATCTCGTCGCCTGTATGCATTGCGTACTCACAATATATGTCTATTGTTGCCTTGTTGGACAACCAACCCTTTGTGCACCAAGCCGCCGGAAGTGAACGTCGAGAACCCAGCCTCGTTGTGGACTTTTAGTGTCGTATTAGCGTCTTGTTGAGCACCTTAACCCCTACAGGCGTTGACCATGCTGCGTCACGCAGCCACCAGCCTGATGGGTGCTGGGGCGGCCAGGCTGCTCCCGGCTTTAGGGGCGGCTTTGCCAGTCCTAGGCAGGCAGCTGCCAGCGCTCAGCAGCCAGCTGCGTGGCCTCATGTGGAGCGTGGAGAGGGAGCCGCAGACGTACAAGAGCGTTGACGAGATCATCGATGACACTAAGATCAACCACTTCCTGGCCACCACCAAGGAGCAGGCCAAGGACATTGGCCGCATTAAGGATATCCTGACAGCTGCCAGGGACAGGAGCTTCCTCACACACCGCGAGCCAGGTAACTTAGCTGATACCTGCTGGTTTAGTGTGCTAGCTTACAAGCTGGACACGCCTAGTGTTGGCGCTGATGGGTGCCCAACTCCCTCCTTCCTCCGAATTGTCGGCTTCCTAGCTTGCTGCAACAAGCAAGTTTACAGCTGCTAAGCTTAGCCTGCATTCCCGCCCTCACTGTTCGACAAACCTGCAGGGCTGGCTTACCTTATGTACGGGGGCTTGGCATGCAAGGGTGGTGCACCTAATAGCTGACTGTGAACATGCCCTCATGATGCACACGGTGCTGGCCTGCAGGGCCATCTGAGTATGTTCAAGGCCTGACCTATGAGGAGTGCGCCACCCTGCTGAACGTTGACGCCGACAACAAGGAGATCATGCAGGTAAAGCGCTCTCATGGCTGCATGACAGTGGCTTGACTGCCAGTCCTGCAGAACTGCATGCCCATGGCTAGCAATAAGGGCAGCCTGGTGCAGACGAATCCTGTGGCCCTCTGGCCGGCTGAGACTGCTATCCTGTGCATCATCTGTCGTGATTAATAGTTGGATCCGACGTGAGTTACAGCACACCTACCCAACTGGGTGACCATGTCTGGTGCAGGAGATCTTTGACACGGCCTTTCAGATCAAGGAGCGCATTTATGGCAACCGTATTGTGCTGTTTGCACCTCTCTACCTCGCAAGTGAGTTTCGGTCCGCTGCCAGGGCATGTCTGCTGGGTGGAGGGCACTGGAACACAGGGTGAACCTAGCTACATTCCACTGCTAGTTTGTGCTACTTCTTGTACCCACCCAGCTCAGTCGGTGGTAGGCATACCAGCAACGCAATGGGGTAGGGCTAATCAGCTGTGGATTTCCTCATTTTGCAGACTATTGCGTGAACAATTGCCGCTACTGCGCGTTCCGCGCGCCCAACAAGGCCCTGCCGGTAGGTCAGAGATGGTGTATGCCTTTGCCTGTCATAGATTCTGCCTCGCTGTCCACAGCGCTACTGTTTTGTCCTCGGTGCGCTCGTTCCATGCCTCAGCTTTGGCGCCAAACTTGCTCGGCGGCATGGGGTTCAGCTATTACTCACCATGGGGGGCAGATGAGATGTTGCGAATACATAGCGACGCTGCTTACTGCACACACTCTCTCCTAGCAACTGCAGCTAATGCACCTAGGTGTCTACATCTTTCAAGCAAGTCGCAGGTGTACCTGCTGTTCAAGATGCATCTGCACAAGGATTGACAGCATGCCCACGCCTTGGTGATACGGACGCCTTGGTGCTACGCCTGCTTGACTGCCATCCCATGCTGCAGCGCTCGATGCTGACTGAGAAGGATCTGCGTGAGGAGGTGGCGGCTCTGCAGCAGCAGGGCCACCGCAGGCTGCTGGTGCTCACGGGCGAGCACCCCAAATACACCTTTGACGACTTCCTCAAGGTAGGTTGTCCTAGGCGCTGGTGCCTGCCCTCTGTTGCTCGTGCCACATAGGTAGCTGGCAACTCGGACCACCCTAGTATAGCCTGGTAAAGGTTTTTCCTGTATAGCAGTGTCGTTTGAAGCAGCTGCCTGCCTGTGGCCTTACCCCAGTGCATCGCCAGCATGTGGCGCGCCTGCGCCTCCTTAAGATGCCCTGAAAATATCGCAGCCGCCGCCTCTGCACTGCGTGCCACCGTTGCTTCCAGTGCCAGCCACCTGCACTCTCCTCACTGTGCAGGCCATCGACGTGATTTCCGACGTGCGCACCGAGCCGTGCGGCAATATCCGCCGCATCAACGTGGAGATTCCCTCGCTGTCCCTTTCAGACATGCGCCGCCTGAAAGCCACAGACAAGGTGGGGCTTCCTGCGCTCCCATGTTTGTATATCTAACCAATCGGCCTTTAGGGTGAAGACGGTCCTTCTTTTCTCCGTTGCCCATGTTGACGGGGTCTATCATGCCCTAATTCCGTTGTTCACATCGATACCCGCACCGCCTTCCAGGATACAGCTACTGCCTGGTTCTCCTCTAAAATGATGGGCAGATCAGCGGTGTAGGGCGTCATTATGGATCTTGTTTCCCTTGCCCTTTGCAGATCGGCACCTTCACTCTCTTCCAGGAGACCTACCACCGGCCCACCTTCAAGTACATGCACATCAGCGGGCCCAAGAGCGACTACAACAACCGGGTGCTCACCTTTGACCGGGCGCAGCGGGCGGGGCTGGATGACGTGGGCCTGGGCATCCTGTACGGCCTCTATGACTACCGCTATGAGGTAAGGAGGGCGAGAGAAAGATGGGGGAGGGACCGGTCGCAGCTGGCAGGACAAAACATTTTGCACCAGGCCTGGGGATCCAACGAGGGGCTCGTGCCTACTGTTGTGATGCAAGGGTTTGCTTCTTGGAGCTAGCTCTTGTAGGCAATGTTCCACCAGAAGCAGTAGTGGCTCGAAGCAAACAATAAGAAGATTGCCAAGCGTCACCCACCTGTCCTCATCTGTCGTAGGTGCTGGCCACGCTGATGCACGCCAACCACCTTGAGAAGGAGTACGGCGCGGGGCCACACACCATCTCGGTGCCGCGCATGCGCCCCGCAGACGGCTCCGATGTGAGTGCAGGCCAAGGGTGAACAGGGTGGTCTCTAAGCCCAGCTGCCTGTGTAGCCTGGGTCTGCCAGCTAGGCTGCCTGGGAGGCTGCTGGTTGCCCCCAGCTGGTATTTGGGTTGCGGGGAGTCTCATCCCGCCATCTGGGGCACCATTTCCCATTGTGACACGGGCCTCCTTCCCCTCCTGCGTTCTCTGTCCGTCGCTGCAGGTGCCTCTTGCACAGCGCAGCCCTGTACACGGTGCTAAGCTCACATGCGTATTCTACGTGCAGGTGTCCCTGGCACCGCCCTACCCTGTGGATGACGCCAACTTTAAGAAGCTGGTGGCAATCCTGCGCATCGCTGTGCCCTACACCGGCATGATCCTGTCCACGCGGTGAGTAGGAGTATGGGCAAAGATGTATCTAACGCCCCATAAGCTGGGAAACAGCAGGCGCAGAGCCGCATGCTGGTGGTCAATGTGGTCGTTGACATGCCCGACTCTTGCATGACCCTCTCCTCACAGAAAGGTTCCAGTCAAGGCCAGTGCACTGTCGTGCTCACCCATTGAGCGTGTATACCTGCCTCACGCCCCAATGGCGCCCAGGGCTTCCCCAGGCATGTCGTGTCAATGAGTGCTTACCTGCCATGGCCGTGAGTGTCAGGTCTCCCTGTTCTGCACCTCCCCCCTGTGGCATGCACCGCAACCTACCTAGCTTCCGCCTGACTCCAGTTGTTGTCAGCCCCAACCATTCCCTTTTGCATCTTTGAACAGGGCTGACTCCAGCAATGCTGCCTGCTCTGCCCTGCTGCAGCGAGTCCCCTGAGATGCGGCGTGAGCTGCTGAAGCTGGGCATGAGCCAGCTCAGCGCGGGGTCACGGACAGACGTGGGTGCTTACCACAGGTGTGCATCTCTTGTATGATTTTAAATATTATAATCATATAACATAGCAATTATAGAACCACATCATAAAACATATGGCGCGGGATGATTGTCATAGTACACAGCCTGCTGTGTATACTTCTTCCTCAAGGCTTTGCTTTGTAGACTGGTCGAGCATATGTCATGGGATGAGCACAGGATGTGGGCGGGGAGGTTTGCCCTGAACCCACCGGCCTGTGGGTGCCTTCCATGCGTGCAAGTGGGGAGCCCTATGGTGGAGGCTGTATAAGCCGTGCATGCTGGCGGCCCGATTTGCTTCATCTTTATGTCACCCACATCTTCTAGCTTTATTGAGGCCGTCGTTACAAACAGTACGACCACCGGCGACGACTAGGGCAGCCTGCAAGGCCAGTGTTCTCGCTGATGGTCGGAGTAGTTTGGGAGGAGCACGGGAGGTGCAGAGACCGCCGTTAGTCATATCTGGCGTCCGTACGGAACACCTGCAGTATGTGACTGCCCTTGCAGGGACGACAGCAAAACGACTGAGGAGAACCTGGGCGACCTGCAGGGCCAGTTCACGCTGGCTGACCACCGCCCTGTCAATGAGATTGTGCTGGAGCTGATGAAGGAGGGCTACGTGCCCTCCTGGTGCACGGCATGCTATCGCAAGGGTGAGGCCAGGGTATGAGGCAGGGTTCACATTGTATCTTAGTGATGTGTAACATGAAGAATCTGCCTCATAGCAGATAGTCAGAGTCTGCCTTGCAGCTGAGGAGGACGAGGGGTGGAGGGTCTGCCCTCCTTGGTGCGGTGCGGGGCTAGACACAGTAAGTCGGGGGTTATGTCGTGTCAGGCAGTCATCGGGGTAAGGACGGGCCCAGGCTACGTGCAAGCGACCCAGGTTGGTTGATGTTGGTGGGGAGCCGGTTAATCAGTGTTACTTGCCATGTCATTGGATGGCCATGATATGCCTCTGTGCAGGCCGCACCGGCGAGCACTTTATGAAGATTGCCAAGGCTGGAAACATCCACAACTTCTGCCACCCCAACTCGCTGCTCACACTCCAGGTAAGGGAGCCAGTCGGGCCAGGGAATTGTTAGTTTCGTCCAGCATGCTTTGGAGGCGGTCTGCAT